>WSFP011425076.1:0-22415 GCA_009831015.1 Picea engelmannii | reverse complement strand
TTCGCATTCCAAGTATTCCAACCGACACTCCACAACTCTCCGCCCGTCGCAACTGAAACCTGTCCTGTTATCATTACGCCCGCCGCAACTTAAATGCTTCACATCCAACTCTTCACCTTCATAAAATCGTGTTCACTGTTAATCCGAGATAAATAATGAATGTGGAAACGAAGCGCTCTTTACATATTAATCCTTCTTAATCAATTAAACGTGGCAATTAATGGCTAGGGTAGTAATTCCTTAATCATATTAAGTAAATGTGAAAAAGTAAATAAGGAAAACGTACGCTTTCATAAATGCAAGGAAGTTATGAAATTAAATCTCATTCATCCATTTAAATGTAAGACGAAGAATATACCAGCATCTTGAATTCCTGACCATCAGATTAAATTAATAATTAAAAGCATGATTAATCGTTCAAGTTTGATAGGGGGGACGCCTATCGACTTAATTATAGCTAATGCAAATATATCCCTTATTTAGTGTAAGTTGAGAGTATCCAAAAAATAATGAAAAAATTAATCTTCAAATACTTATGGTACTCTTGTCCTAATATTTACGTGACTATGGTATGTATGGTTTTAAAAGTACTACAACAAATTAAATTTAATTACCATAGATTAATATTTAAATTAAATTTAGTTATGATAAATTAACTTTTAGATTCTAGATTTGCATTTGGATGTGTGAGGATTAAATAAAAATGATGGACAAAACATTATGTCATATAAATTTTTTATTTTTATTTTTAATTTAATATTACTAAAAATAAAATTAAAATAGTTATTTCATAATTGTAAGAAACAAAATTATAAATAATTATGAAATAAAATTATAAATAATTGATATTTAATTATAATAAAAAAAAATCTAACTTTAAAGTAAGTTCTTTTTCTATCACTAAGTCAAACATGTTTTTGACTCTAATGAATTATAATATAATTATATAAAATATAAATAATAAATAATTAAATTGGATGGTTAAAAAAAGTCTTGTTTTTAACTCTAATGAATTATAATATAATTATATAAAATATAAATAATAAATAATTAAAGTCAAAAATGTTTTTGACTCTAATGAATTATAATATAATTATATAAAATATAAATAATAAATAATTAAATTGGATGGTTTAAAAAATTTATTTGAATGTTGGATATGATTGTGGTTCAAAATTTGATAAATAAATTTCAAATTTTAATTACTTAAATAATATTTTAAAAATAATTTATTTGAGTTATTTATAAAATAATTATTTATAAATTTGTTATAAATATGATGACAAGCTTTATAAATAAATTATGGGTATTTATTTGTTTGAATAATATTTTTAATTTAATGGAAGATTCAAATCATTAGTATTTTTAAGTACAATTTCAACCATTAATTTTGAATATACAATTAAATTAAAATTAAATCTCATTCCATGATGTTAAAGTGTCGATAATATTATTAATCTTATTAAAAATAAAATATATTACATGTTAGGAGAAATCATGCATACTATAGTAGTATTATTTTTAATTCCAGAATCAAATTAATATTAAATCACATTCCATGATGTTAAAATTGTGATAATATTTATTAATCTTATTAGAAATCATGCATATATTATTATATATGTTAAGAGAAATCATGCATATATTATAGTGGTATTATTTTTAATTAGGTGGAAGATTCAAGTCATTAGTGGGGTAGCCACAAATTCAACCATTGACTTTGAATATACATTCAAATTAAGATAATACCCTTTGTATGATTATGACCACTTTTAACATCACAAAATATGATTTAATTCTAATTTAATTGTAGATTCAAAGTTAATGGTTGACTTTGTGTGTAGACCATCTAATTAATTTGAATCTTTTTTATAATTAAAAATAATATAGTTAAAAAGAATTGTATTTTATTAGTTTTAGTTATTTTTATATATAGATTTGATTGGTTGAGTATATATAATCCTAATACTCTAAGAGTTCATGCATTCAGAAATACAATTTAAATAACAGAAAATTAAGATTTGGTCCATATTTATGTAATTAAATTTCAACTAAAAAAAGATCAAAAATTAAAAAGTTTAGACAATGCTGCCAAAATAGTTGTGAATAAAAATTGGCCATTCTTCTTAGTTGATTGATTAGCTCGGCTTATATGCAAACTGATCTCAACTTGATAAGTTTTGTATTAGGATGGTGCATGTATATATAAGGCCAGGGCTTCATGAGGAGAGTGATGCAAGACATAAAAAGCAAATGGATTTAAAAGATGTTACTACAGGAATTCAGTATGATAATGTGGATTTAAAGTCAAATACGACATCTCCACGACATTGAAGTAAGTCATAGTTCATAGAGCACACGAGGCAAGAAAATGAAAACGCTCCAAAGAAGGGATAAAGTCGTCATGAGTATGAATGGAAGACAACGTGTGAAGTTTGATTTTTCGCAGCACGAGATTGAAACTGCGAGTTCCAAAAACATATTGATGTACTGTTTTTTGAGATGTTGTACTCATATAAACCTGTGACATGCACTCTAAGGGGACGTATTAGGTTTGAATCCTGGTGAGTAGATATTTGGCATATATGATGGATGATGGTTTGAATCCTGGCGAGTAGATATTTGGCATATATGATGGATGATGATTTTCTTGAGGTCTTTAGTGTGGAGGGATGAGTTTGAATTAATATGTTTTCACTTTCAACGGTGTCTATCAACATACACAAATCACATACAATGTGGTTGTGTTAGTTGTATTTATTGAGAAGTTGTTTCTGTGGTAATTGTACAATGTTATTGAATACATTTAATTGATGAGAGAGGTCTTTGGTCTGAATTTGTTGTTGATGAGTTTTCAATGGTGTAAAGCTTTGAAAACACAATTTGTCATGAATTCATTTTAGTCTATGAAATTAATTTAATTTATGATAAATAAGATTAATGATCTGCAAATCATTATGGATATTTCAATGCTGAACTTACCATAATAAACCATAATAAATCTAAACTTAAAACTACTTTACTGGATTGTGCAACTATCTTTTGTAGTTTTAATCCTTTAACATAAATAAAAATACATCATTCAAAGCCTTAACCACTGTGACATATGAAATAGATTACAATTGAAAAACCACACAATGGAACACAAAAACCCATTGGGAAAACCATGATTCAATGAAGGATTGTGACTCTTATATTATGGAGATTACAATACAAACTACAAATTTCTTCAAGGTTACTTTGAAGCTATGAGAGATTATGGTCTTCTACAATCCTCTAAAATATGCTTTCTTCTATTTTCTATGTTATTTTTTCCTCTACACTCCTACTCCTACTATGAAACAATACTCGATGAGTGAAAAAGTGAACCCTTTTGTCCCACTCTTCTAGTTCTTTTATACCTAGAATTAAGGTTAGGTTTAGGGTTTAAAGACATGTGGAGAATATTTGAATCTTTAACTTGTGAGGGCCACAACTTTGGTATGCAAATTACATTTTAGATGCACAATATAGTTGGAAATATCTCAATGAAAAGAACAATTTACATCTTAGATAGATAAAGCCTATGGCATCCATCATCCAACAAACATTAAAAAAAAAGTTGTTTAGGGATCCAAAATTGTGTTACAAATTGATGACACAAATATGACAAAATCAACACCATCTCTGAAATTTCCCAATTCTAATCTTCCTTATCTTGAGCATCAATATATGGTACATGCATAGATCCATTTTACTTAAATCAATGATTGTGACCAACCTATAATAAATAATGTGATGACAATATAACTGCAACCAAATCATTACAACTATTTATTCAAACAATTATAATTGATAGCCTTAGTATCATGCATTATTAATCACTTTTGGACACATAGAGCCTATGTATGCAATCATACAATATTGAACATCGTAGTTGCATTTATTGACCATCTAATTAGAGTTATAGTTGATGCAAAATAAATCTAGTGGTGAAAGCTATCCTACATATTTAAATAAGTTAAGCATGTGGTTGGAAAAGCCTTTGGAACACAAATTTAACACTCTAGCTTAAAGTTACTTTTGTTTTAGCTTTTATGATCTATCTTACAATGGATTTTAGGAATGGAATCATGGCATGATTTGAAATGGGTTTGTAGATAATTGAATAAGGAATCCAAATTATTTTTGAAAGCTATATTTGGATAATAACTAGGTCAGAGCATGTATTTTAGTGACAACTACTTGCATATCTTAAAAAGTGAAAAACTAGAAACCATTAAAAACCTATTTTGATAGATCCATATATATGTAATTGAGACAAATATCGGATCCCGGGTTTGTTGGAAAGATGGTAGACCTGTTATATTTGGTTTTATACTTCTGATTAATAACAATGCTAGTATGGTAGACCTTTTGACGTCAACCAGGTTGCGTCTGACTCATATTATTCTGTGAAATCGCCTCTTCAATGAATTTGTATAATTGGCTCCACTCCATATTGTTGCTTTCGCCTGTATTGAATTTCGTGTGGGAGAAAAATGAAGAGTTGGGATTTCTTTTGACTTCCTCTTTCTCATCCTTCTATTGCTTCACTTTCCCTTTTTGCCTCATCTTGTCTTAACAAAATCATGCAAACATACAACAAAGAATAAGTTTTCCTTTCACAAATAATTGACAGGTTCTATTGAATTGACAAAGGAACATATTGATACTAACTAGGAGAAGAAAAATCAGATAAGTTCAATGCATATTAGGGATGATTGGTTTTTTTTTTTATCAAATTGAAGTGTGCTTAGTGATTTTATGAGTGAATTGAGGAGAATTAATGTATCGTAGCTCTTAACCTAATGCTTCATTAATGTTCATTTAAGACTCATAATAACGGTGCCAGATCCATTAACAAAAGAAAAGATAGTTATATCTGTTTGAATTTATGAGGTGTTGGAGCCGCCTTTTACAAGTGGTTGAAATATAATTCTTGCAATCAAAAGTTTACCCCGACATGCGAAGTGGCGATAGTCGTTATAGTCCTAAGTCACCATCACCTAACCATTAAGCGAGTCTATCAATTTTATTACCTCGCGCTTCGGGAGTTACAAGTTGCAAGGTTTCTAAACTCCGATATGCGAAGTCGCGAAACAGTTTCAAAAGTTCACCCAGGTTAGTGTCAGGGGTAAGTCACTTTAAACCCTAGTTAAGCACTGTTGGGGTTTCGCGACTCGGCAATAACTCTCCCAAAAAACTCTACCTTCGTAGCCTCGAGTCGCGAAATTGCGATTTTTATTAACTAAGCATGGGTTGGTTAAGAACTTAAGTCAGATCACGATTTTTTAACTAGATCGCGCCATCGTGATTTCGGGTATTTTGGACTCTAAGACTAGGAACGAAATTATCCGAGACAGTGAACGCCGAAAAGAGGCTTCGAGGGTTGAAAGTACAAATTTAAGGGAATTAACTAAATTAATTAATGACTTAAAGGACCTTTAACGTACGTAGCCTACAGATGAGATTTTTGAATGTTTTCGCTTTATTTTATTATCACAAATCTTTTAAGCATTTATGGCGTTGATTTGAATCTTGATGAGTTAATGGAAAATAAGATCTCGTTTCATGCCTAAATCTTTCCATTAAACGATTTGACTGTTCTGTTAGCAAGGACTCACACAAAGTTGAAAGATTAAAGCAAGGGAGTTTCTTTTATTTGTTCAATTTTATTTCTATTTTGCGCGCAGAGTTGTTTTTTCATCGAGATAACTTCTTTCTGTGTTTACAATTCTTACTACAGGAGATCTGAACACAGAGTTTTCTGTCATGGCTCCATGAAAAGCGTCCAAGGTGGCGGTCGAGAGTTCAGGTTAGGGCTCAAATGTTGTTTCTAATACTTCACCCCGAAGTATTAATAATGTCAAAACCTGGACATACATCTACGACATTCTTCAGTCCAAATCAGTGAATTGTTCAAATGATTCCAACGATAACGAGAAGGATGATTTGGCCACCAAATACAAAATCATCATTCAAGTAGAGATGCACAAAATAGCAACAAGGCCACGTCCCCTTCCCTATTATGATATGATCATATGGGCGCTAGACCATGTGGATATTCTGACCAGGACTATCATCAGTGAACAAAAGGTGATGGTTGGGACTTTTAGACTGAAACATTTGCAGGCAATGTATCAACTGTCACCCACACCAAACTTTGCATACAATGCCGAGTTTTTGGAAGGTTTCAAGGAGAAGGAATGTGAGCAATATGGCAGAACCTTGCCCGAGCTGATCAAGGATTGGGTTTTTCACCCTGCAAAATTCAAGGCAGATTCTAATGGTATTTATTCAATCTCCTCTTTAGATCCGTCATTGAGGTATATAGAAATGATGGCCTGTAGGTTGTATGGGAGGGAGGACACCACACATTTTATCCTCCCGTGGGTGCCTCTGATTTATGCAGTCGCTGCAGGTTGTTCATTCGACTGGGCCAAACTGTTGTCAGACAGTCTAACCCGTCGAATTACCGAATATCGAGTGCAGAAGGCGAGCGAGAAGACAGCCTCATTTTTCATGTCCGCCTACGTCATGGACACTATTTATTTCATGACGCCTTTCCCTCTAATGAGTTGGAGCTAGAATCTGTCTAATTTTGAGCCTATCCATGTCTATCACTCGAAACTTTGGGAGGATAAGGCCACACAATTCATATACAATATTTTAAATTGGGTAATGGTACCAATGCATGTCTCCATCTTCGGTAACCGACCGCCCAAGATTTCAGATAGCATCACCGCCAACTTGAGTAGTGTCGTTGACTGGTATGTAGAGGCGAAGTTTTCATACATAAAGGTTTTCGACACCTCTGTTCCCCCATATGCTCTACCACTATTCGTGCCGGATAAGCTGGTATGCTGCGAAATCGCCAGGCAAACCGTGCTCGGTGGCATAAGAAAATAACTTAAAGGTTTTTCGAAGAAGGTATGGCCACCCTTCCCCATTCATTTTAATACATATTCTTTATTAGATTTTGGACATGCCAAAGCCGAGGCTACAGCCTTGGAGGATTTTAAATGGGTCGACATCGAGTTTAAGAAACATGACCCACACAAGGTCATGAGTAATCACATGGCGAATTGTGGCCTGAAAAGATACGAACATGAGAATTTGACTCATGACGACATCTTCTGAGGTGCAAGATCCTATGACGAGGTCCTAAGCCGAATTCAAGCAATGTCGCATGGAGATAAGGCCGATCTTTTCAAGTTTTAGTAACACCGTCGGAACTGTCTTCCCCTAGTTTTAGAGGGTAAGAACCCACAAACCATAGATATACAACAGATGGAAGCCGAGGACCTAAACAATTCAGGTCTTGACCGGGAGGAAAATCAGGAAAAGACAAAAGAAACCGGGAACTCGGAACAGGAAGCCAAGATCCCCAACCCAGAGGAAGGAATCCCAAAAGCGGTTGCACCGGGCGAGTCAGTCCAGAGCCAAGAAAAAGTACTCCCACAAGGGGTAAGTGTCACGCCATCGCCCACATTGAGCAAGCCAGACACGATTGTTATCCCATAGAAACCATCCAAGAAAATCGGCAGTCCCATCGCTTCTATCACTCCCCTACAGTCTACAAAGGGGACCCCTGACGTGGGATGGATTTCCAGTGAAGAGCTAACGCCCATTACCATAGAAGAGTTGCCTCCGAACGATTTCTTCTTTGATAAGAAGAGAAAGACCGTTGTGAATAAAGAGATTTACCGAGAAGCGGGCACAATATCCAAAAAATTCAAAATCCTATCCGACGGGAAGGCCATGAAAAAGGAGGAATTCGCCACCCAGATAGCAGGGACGTTGGGGGATTTTTCTACAGCCAACCAATTTTCCATCGTATCTCTAAAAGAACAATTAAAGCGGCAGAACCATTTGATTAGAACATTGGAGGCTAAGCTAGCTACAACAGAGGCAAATGCCAGAGATCAGGTGAACAAAGGTATAGAGAAAGCCAAAGCAGTCGATCAAAGGGAAATCGAGCGGCTCAGATTCAATCTCGAGAAAACACATCAGTCGGCCCAGACCAGCCAAGCTCAGGTAAGCCAATAAGAAGAACTGATCAGGAAGTTACAGGTAAAGTTGAATTCTTCTGAGAGCCAGGTTATAGATATTAGGATATTCAAATCCCAAGCCATTGAAATCCAAAAAAGAGTGTTAGTAGCTCAGCAAGATTTACTTGCTAAAGTGGAAGCCATCCAAAACCATTGCCAGAACATTGACCAAGTATTGGAAGACATTTCTTTGAGAGAAAGAGAAGCTGGGGCAACTCGGGTCACTTTCCAAAAGGTTGTTATAGCCGTGACAAGAAAAGAAATGCTCAGTAGTTCCAGGATTTCAATCCTAGAGGAAACCAGAGGTAATATCTTGCTAAAGGCATGGGAGCATAATATATCTGAAAGCAGAGAATGAGCAAAAGAAATGAGAAATTCTTGTGAAGAAACTTTCGGCTTGATAAATGAAAGTTTGTCGAATCTCGACAGGGAAAGAAGTGTTGGGACACTAGGCCATATCGATATAGCCAAGAACCTGCTCAATATCAAGGAGAACGAGGAAAAAGAGTAGGTTGAAATATCATAGATAAGCCAGACTGATATAGTCCAAGTGGATAAATGGTTAATAAAACCTAATGTACAGTTATGTTCTATCATCACTGGAGATCGACAAGTAGGGGGGAGGCTGACACAATTAGCGAATGATTGTTACACTTTTGAGGCAAACAACCAAGCAGATCCTTCCAGGTTGATAGCCCAGTTGGTGGAAAGGTGCGTCACTTGCACCAAGTAGGAAAAGGGGCATTTTTCCGGTGCCAAATAATGACAAGTGTCTACCTGTTCTATTTTTAGAACCCGAAGAGTAAAGAAAGGAAGGTGCTCTACCTGCATGAAGGAGGACAAAGACAAAGAAGCGAAACGCTTAAATTTCCCATTTTGTAACCAAAAACTCCTAGAACGATTGAGATCCGAATGTTTAGAAGTTTGTATAAATATGCATTTTGAAGTGAAAAAAAGAGGCTAGACCTTTCTTGGTCGATTGTAATAGAGAATTTATTCCTCTTGAAAAGTAATACAAACCAGTCTGAAGATTCTTGATTCCGTGAAGACTGAGTTATGATTTTTGTTTTCTTTGTTATCTTATATTAAGTTTCATTTCACATATATATTTCTGATGAATGCTTAGCTACAATTTAGTGCAACTTCTACTGTGGTGACCAACTTTTAGTCGTCTAATCGCTTGCAGTTTTTCCTTTGTATCGGCTATCAGCAGGTACAAGACCTGTTAACTTTTTAGATCTCTATATTTTATGCTTTGTCAGATTACTTCTTTCCTTTTTTCTTCTTCTGTTTACAGGGCGAGATTCTCCCTTGATAGGAGCCTCGCATTGTCGACTGCTTAATGGTTTCTCACATTTCATACATGATTCTTTAAAAATTTAACTCAGTTATGGGAGAAGGCCTTTGGTTTGTGTTGTATCTTTAACATCGGATTTCGAAAGTTCTTTTTTATACGGTTAAAAAAGAATTGAAGTGGCATTTTAAACCTTGAACTTTATTTTCATTTTTTGTTCCTCCATGATTGTTCCCTTTTCAAGATATCCCAACATCGAACCAGAACTATCAGATCAAACCAACATCGCTTTGAACCTATTTGACACCATACTTAAAACCACCATCACCCAGGTCGAACTCGAACGTTCATGGGCTGCAATTGAACAGGATATAAGCATCCAGGAACGTTTTGAAGCGAGACAAAGAAAACTTAGAAATCAGCCTTAGATTCCTTTTTCCTGAAGGTTGATTTTTCCCCTTTTATCTTTTACTCACTTTCGGATGCCTAGACCCTATACTTTTTAGCCTTAAGTACAGACTCTATAACAACATCTTTCTGGCACCGTTGCTAGGGACCGGAGTTACGAAACCTTTTCCCTGGGAGAACGACATTTTTGCAAGTTTCTATCCTTTGATGGTGAAGAAAGGGTGAACACCTTCTAAAGGATTTTTCTTTTATAATTTACTTGGCGATTCCACATTTAAGTAAGATGGAATCTGATTGAAGGAACACCAAACAAAACCTGGATGGTAAACAGACCACGTCCATTTCCGATCTCGAAAAAATACTAAAGACAAGAGGTTCCCTTAAGCCAACCACTGCGGTCTACTAGCTTAGGCACACATATCCCAAAGCTAAGATTCCTTTTGAACCTCTTCACATGAATTCCCCCCTAAAACCCTCAAACCAACTTTAACTCTCCCTGAAATTAAAAATGAAATTTATCCGACAACTTCCGACATACATAAAGGTGAAAATCCCTCAGTAAATTTAACAACGATCGATATCCCACCTACTCTTCAGTTAGACTTCCTGACCTCACCGAGTCTCGAGGAGTATACCATAGACTCAGATTCTACACCAGCGGGTTCCCCTGATTACATCTCTTGCAAGTCTGAGGAACCAAGTCCTCGCATCCCTTTTCACCCTTCTTCAGTTTTCTCATCTCCCGAAGAAGCTAAAGATTCGCTTTTAGTGTTCCAGAACCCTCTATATAACGCACCGTTATCCTATCCAATAGTATTGATGGCGGTCGCCAAAAGGGGAGGTGGAGGGGTTTTGGGAGGAGGAGGGGGTGGCCAAGGGCCACCCCCGCCTCCTAGAGTTTTCACTAAAGTAGCTGCCAGAGATGCACCTCTGGTCTTGCCTGTCCCTCTTCACGACCTTCCTGACAACTACATGAAAAACGTACCTAAATTTACAGGGGAAGGGGACCTGACCGCGACAGAACATATAAATTTCTTTGATCAGTTCGTAGATATCCTAGGTCTCGAATACGAAGATGTATATTTAAGGTTATTAGTTCAGACTTTCGAAGGGAAGGTACGAGACTAGTTTCGAAGTATACCTGCAGGTTCGATATTATCCTATGATGCTCTAGAAGACTCTTTTCTTAGACAATGGGGTGAAATAAAAGACCATTTGTACTATTTGACTGAGTTCGTGTCTTTAAAGAAAAAAAAATCAGAAATTGTTATGGAATTCATTCAAAGGTTTAACAAGTTATATAATAAGATCCCAGTCGAAGTTCAACCATCCCAACCTGCGACCAAGGTAACCTTTGCAGGAGCCTTCGAACCCGATTTCTCACTTTTATTGAGAGAAAGGAGAGGGGCTACCCTGACCCGAATGCAAGACGACATAGTAGAGATCGAATCTAACATGATGGCTTCAGACAAATTAAAAACAAAAATAGAAATGGGAAACCGAGAAACCAAACGTTTTAAGGAACAAGAGGGACCCTCGGGGCCTAGTAGATCCTCAGATGATAAAATGGATGATATGGCTAGGATAATTAAAGAGCTCTCAAATAAGATTTCCAGAATGGAGCTAGATCAAACCAAGGCATATCCTTTCATTAAAAAGGAATTCAGAAGAAACCCAAACCCTCAAAATCAACAAAGACAGATTAAAAACGAAGACCAGAAAATTCAAACTCCTTTAAGAAATGAAAATTTTATAGGAGGAAAAGACCTGCAAGATTTCGAGAATCTTGAAGAAGACGTAAAAAATTTGGGTGACGATTGCACACAACCTCATTTAACTAAAGAAGATTACAAGAATTCCTTGAGCACAGAGCAACTGTCAAATAAAGATGATGAAATAAACAACACTGATGTTTCTGTCTATCAAGAAATGACCGATTCAATAATGGTTGAGGTCCAACATAAGTACAACCTAAGGCCCAAAAACAAACCTGTGTTGACTCCTCAACCCAAGAAAATTCTTCCTAGAGGTGAAATATACGAGCCTTCCCCAAAGGAGACCGAGATACCTAATAGCAAAATAAAAGAGTTAGATTCGCAGAATCCCAAAGTAAAGGAGTTTGAGACCCAAGCAAAAAAAACTAAGACAGTTGAAACACGTATACCGGCAAGTAAACTCACGAAAAATCAATCAACACAAACAAATAAGTTAGAAAAGGAGTCTGAGGTTTCAACCAAAGAAACAAACAAAAGTGGGGGAGGTTTCAGCCTAGAAAATGAGATAAATAAGATCAAAATACCAATCCCTCTGGTCGAATTAGCAAAGAATCCTGTGTATCGAAAGAAGATAACCAAAATGATAGGTTTTTCGGATCTAGAAAGTCACTCTGATGTGATAAACTTGGAAGATGATAAGCCTAATATCAATTTTGGTCCACATTTCGAGGGTGCCAGAGATACCATCGCTCCCTTCTATATTACCCTGAATGTGTATGATTGACTGCTGCATAACTACATGCTAGACTCTGGAGCCTCACATAATGTGATGCCCAAGTCTATTATGGATAGACTAGGCCTCGAGATCACCAGGCCTTATGGAGATCTCTACTCTTTCGATTCAAGAAGAGTTAAGTGCATGGGTATGATAAAAGATTTAGTAGTCACTCTTGCATAGGTTCCAGTGAAAAGTGTCATGATGGATGTAGTTATCGCCGATATACCTCCGAAGTATGGCTTGCTACTATCTAGGTCATGGGGGGGAAAAATTGGGGGGTCTCTTCAACTAGACATGACCTACGCCATGATTCCTGTGTTTGGTGGACAATTTACTCGGCTATATAGGGAAATGAGGTTAGCATACACAGTGAGCGACCCACAGAATCCTAACAATTATCCTATTTATGTTGTTAATCAAGATCTAGGGAATTGTATTTTATCTTTTGATCATGGTGTAAATAGTTGTACAGACGACAATTACATAGATGAAATTGAATCAAGAAACATAGACGAAGATATGTATAGAACTGGGATTTGGAAAATGTTTTTCAATGGTGCCTTGTCATATGAAGGAGCAGGTGCAGGAGTACTGTTTGTAGCACTTGAAAAATAATTTTTTATTCCTTTCTCTTACAGGATTCAGTGGGATAAAGACTACACCAAGAACATATGTGAGTACGAGGCCCTAGTCTTAGGGTTGGAAGATGTTAGGAAGTTGAACATAAACAACTTGGAAGTATACGGAGATGCAGAGTTGATAGTCAAACAGATAAATCGGCAATACCAAGCCAAACACCCAAGATTGAGATCTTATAGGAATTGTGCCTGGGATTTTATATAAAATTTCTTTTCGTCGGTAAATGTTCATTTCATCCTGCGCGTTGAAAACTGACAAGACAATTCATTAGCCAAAGCAGCCTCAATGTTTTCCCCCACTACAACTTTCAAACTGAGGTACCACATAGAGGTGAGGAACAAACCTTCCATACCAAACAACATCCAACACTGGCAAGTGTTTGAAGATGACAAACAAATCAGGAAGTTCCTTGAAATGGTGGATGAATTCGTTGAAACTCACATTGACCAAGAAAACCAAAACGACCACACATGGATCATGCAAGAGGGAGAGGATCCTCAAAGGTTCCAGGAAAATATCACTAATCATCGCATGTTAGTTTTAAAGAGAAATCAGATTCCAAAGGGAATAATCCCTCTAGAGAGACTGTTCAACCAAAATGATATTCCCTTAAAATCTACTTTTCAACCCCAACCAGAAGAGGTTGAAGACTGCGACATAGGAACCAAAGAGGAGCCTAGGATAGTAAAAATATCAAAGTATCTCCCTTCTGAGACAAAAAGTACATATGTTGATCTACTTGAGCAGTATAAAGACGTTTTCTCTTGGCCATACGAAGAGATGAGGACCTATGACACCGCTGTGATTGAACACAAGATACCCCTAAAGCCTGGTGTCAAACCTTTTAGACAAAAACTCAGACAAATCAATCCTATTCTATTGCTCGTGGTCGAAAGGGAAGTCAAGAATCTCCTCGACGCAAAAATCATCGTACCACTGAGATACTCTGACTGGGTAGCAAACCTAGTCCCAGTTAGAAAGAAAAGTGGGGAGATCAGATTGTGTGTTGATTTTAGAAATCTAAATAAATCCTCCCTCAAAGATAATTACCCCCTACCCAAAATGGATCACATTTTAGAAAAGGTAGTTGGGGCAAATAGGATGTCGATGATCTACGGGTTTTCCAGGTACAATCAAATTGTTGTCAACGAGAACGATAAAGAAAAAGCAGCCTTCACCACCCCTTGGGGTACATTTATGTATGACAAGATGCCTTTTGGTTTAATGAATGCAGGTGATACTTTCCAACGTGCTATGGCTATCGCCTTCATCGGCGAAAGGGACAAATTCGTGGTTATCTATCTTGATGATATGACCATTTTTTCTAAATATGATGAAGATCATCTGATACATCTCAAGCAAACATTTGAGAAATGTCGCAGGTTTGGTTTGTCCTTAAACCCCAAAAAGTCTCACTTTGATATGCAAGAAGGTAAACTCTTGGGCCATATTATGTCTCGAGATGGAATTAAAATTGATCCTAAAAGAGTTGAATCTATAGAAACAATAAATATCCCTAGGAATGTAAAAGAGATTCAGTCATTCTTAGGAAAAATAATTTTTTTGAGGAGATTTATCCCAAACTTTGCTGAAATCATGAACTTGATCACAGATATGCTAAAGAAGAACAACAAAGTGAAATGGACAATAGAAGCCAAAGCATCGTTTGCACGCATCAAGAAGGTTATAAGCGAGGCACCCATACTGGCAAGCCCTGATTATCTAAAGGATTTTCTGATTTTCTCGTTCACCTCTTAACACACACTTGCCATGGTACTCCTCCAGAAAAATGAAGAAGGTTTCAAGCAACCAATAGCCTTTTTTAGAAAAAGTCTTAGAGACGTTGAACTCAGATATGATATAATGCAAAATAAAGCGTATGCTATGGTGAAGGCGTTAAAGGCTTTTAGAACCTACGTGTTACATTCCAAGGTAATTTCATACGTACCCACCAAATCCGTAAAAAACATTTTGGTTCAGTTCGACAGTGATGGGAAAAGGGGATGGTGGCTTGCTAAAATTCAAGAATTTGACCTGGAGATAAAACCGATGAGACTAGTAAAGGGATAAGGTTTGGCTAAGCCCTTACCCAAATCAAATTTCAGATCCCTCGGGATATATGGCCTACAGGGATGTGAAGAGTGTGTGGACATGAACAAGCTCGATGAACAAATAACTGCCATCAGAATCGAAGAGAAGTTTGCCTCATCATATTGGTATAAAGACATAGTGTCGTACCTGCTGACCTTGAAATGCCCGAGTGACTTATCCCCATCTAAAGCCAGGACACTAAAGTTGCATGTGGTGAAGTATTGTATATCCGAAAGCCAATTGTATTGGAAAGACCCACTAGGCTTCTTGTTGGTTTGTTTAGTTGAATCAGAAACAGAGAAGGTCATAAATGAATTTCACGAAGGAGTGTGTAGAGGACTTCACGCCTGGAGGGAAACGACTTATAAGATCCTGAGGGAAGGATATTATTGGCCCAAATTTTTTTCAGACATCAACGCCAAAGTCAGAGCCTGTAACCCTTGCCAATTGTTCGCAATCAAGCACAAACTCCCAGCACTACCATTGGTTCCGGTCAAAACGGAAGCCCCTTTCCAACAATGGGGACTAGATTTTATAGGCGAAATTAACCCTCATTCCAGCGCTCAACATAAATGGATCCTGACTGCTACAGATTACTTCACCAAATGGGTGGAGGCTATTCCAACTAGAAAGGCAACGGATTCGGTGGTAATGGATTTCCTAGAAGAAAATATTTTGTCTAGATTCAACTACCCCCGTAAGATAGTCACAGATAACGCCCAGGCATTTAAATCTATGGCTATGGTCAACTTTTGCCAAAAGTATAATATCGTGCTCGATCATTCCACAACATATTACCCCCAAGGAAATGGGCTAGCTGAGTCTTCAAACAAGAGTCTAATCACTGTAATTAAGAAAGTGTTGAGCGAAAGAAAAAAATCTTGGCATGTGCATTTGAAATACGCTTTGTGGGCAAATCGGATAGGTACAAAAAAATCTATCACCACTTCTCCTTTCCAAATGGTATACAGGACCGACGTAGTATTACCTATAAATCTAGCACTTCCCGTAATGAAACTTTGGCAAGATGAGAAAGAAGAACCAAATCATGTCACAAGAAGAATAAACCAGCTAATTGAAGTTCAACAACACAGGGCCGAAGTGGACGAAAGGCTGCAGAAATACCAAGACAACATGAAAACGTTATTCGATCGTAAGGCCAAGGATACAAAATTTCTCTCCAGCAATTTGCTTTTGAAATGGAATGCTAGGAAGGAAGACTCGGCAAAACATGGTAAATTTGATCATATCTAGTATGGACTATTCAAAGTCACAGCTCCTGAAGGGAAAAATTTCTTTCTATTAGAGAATTTGGAAGGTAAAATCCTCAACGCCCCTATCAACGACCGTCATTTAAAACACTATATGCAATAAATGGTTTCCAAAATTTCCACTGTATATACCGGTTTGTGTTTTCTTTTTGATTTCATGATTTTTCTTTGGTAAGTCTACTTTCATCACAAATAAAATAGGTTAATGTTTTTCTAGAAGTAGAGATACAAAAATTTTAACCCATTCAGTTCTTTTAAAGCCCTGATACTCTTCGTGTTGTTCCCTTACAGGATCTCAGCTTGCAGCCCAAGCGAGTGAAAGGAATAAACAAACGATCATATATCGGAGAATCAATTCACCGAAAACAGGTGATAGAAAATATTTTTCGTTATTTTAGAAGAGAACGAAGTGGTAAGGCAAAGGTATGAATTCCAGAGAAGTCTGTATTTCAAATGAAGGTATCTAAAGTGTCATGACGGTCTCATAAGTATGATATGTCATTAAAAGAACGAGTTCTTACTCTGGGTTCTAAGAGTTTCGCCTAGATAAAGATAAGAGGTGATTAAAATAAGAAGAAAGAGGAAAGCGTCTCAGACAAAAGGTTCCAAGAGTCGGGTTTTAAATCCATGACCCCTGTATTTTGAAATTCCAGACCTTTATTCGTCGCCCTTTTTCTGTCCTTGGATTTACCTTCTTAAAAAGCCAAGAACCTTTCTGGGTTTCCTACAGGGGAAGAAGAGGTGACGTTTTATCTTTGGAAGATGGAAAACAGACCTTGGAAAGTAGGTCGATCCTCATAATCTCCTCAATCTCCTACTAAACAAAGTTATGCGTAGGTTGATCCTGACTCTTCTAGGTTTTTTAACAGTCTTCGAAGGATTGGGGCTTGCTCAAAGGAAGGCCCCTGGAAGTATTTTTTCCCATTTTCCCTACGGGCTTAGGTGTTTTGAAAGTTAAGAGAAGGTTGGTCCCGAATAATCAAAGTAAGTTGACAGACCTCCACTACGAATATTACACAGATATCATCCCTAGTATGCCTTATACAAACTGATTGCCCCCACTTCATGTTTTAAAAAGTAAAATATAAGACATATGGTGAAAGGAAATTCATATTTGATTGCCCCCATCTAGTCCAAGAAGATGATGAAAGGAAATTCATAAATGATTGCCCTTGTCTCAGCATTTAAATGCATAATTACGATTCGAAGTGGTGAAAGGAAATTCAGTAAAAAGGGCCAGATAACTTCACCGGGGTACTAAACAAGCTCGCTGGCAGTGAAGCAATATCTAAGATATCTGTAAGGCTGTCATACGTAATTTTCACTCTACTCTGGTAACCATCCTTTTCGAAACCGAATCTGCATCCCAAGTTCAGACATGACACCCCCCCGATTAAAAGCATGAAATTTACTTCATTTGATGTAAGCCAAAATCCATAGGATCTGTTGAATTTCCTAGGACTATTTCGACTATCTTAAAGTAGACCTGAATTCAGTATCGGGAAGGAGAAATTCATTGAAAGGGCTGCAACTGAGTTTAGAATGCAATTGAATGTTGAAAAGCTTTTCAGAGGTAAAGACTAAATCTCTTTTTCCCTCTGTATCCCCTTCCTAAAACAAGTTTCACAGAAAGAAACCAATGACTCCATTCACCCAATATAGACACATGGTCTACTGTTCTTCCCATCTCACAGGAATATGGGATCCCTAGATGGAGCCTATGTTGGAGCCACCTTTTACAAGTGGTTGAAATATAATTCTTGCAATCAAAATTTACCCTGACAAGCAAAGTGGTGATAACCGTTATAGTCCTAAGTCACCATCGCCTAACCATTAAGTGAGTCTATCACTTTTATTACCTCGTGCTATCATGCTTCGGGAGTTACAAGTCACAAGGTTTCCAAACTCTGATATGCGAAATCGCAAAATGGTTTCAAAAGTTCACCCAGGTTAGTGTCAGGGGTAAGTCACTTTAAACCCTAGTTAAGCATTGTCGGGGTTTCGCGACTCGACGATCGCTCTCCCAAAAAACTCTACCTTCATAGCCCCGAGTCATGAAATCGTGATTCTTATTAACTAAGCATGGGTTAGTTAAGAACTTAAGTCAGATCATGATTTTTTAACTAGATCGCGCCATCGTGATTTTAGGTGCGAGATCCTATGCTGAGGTCCTAAGCCGGATTCAAGCCATGTCACCTGGAGATAAGGCCGATCTTTTCAAGTTTCAGGACACCTTCATAGATGTATTCCCCCATTTTTACAGGGTAAGAACCCACAGACCATAGATATACAGCAGATGGAAGCCAAGGACCCAAACAATTCAGGTTTTGACCGGGAGGAGAATCAGGAAAAGACAGAAGAAATCGGGAACCTGGAACAGGAAGTCGAGATCCCCAACCTAGAGGAAGGAAGCCCAGAAGCAGTTGCACCGGGCGAGTTAGTCCAGAGCCAAGAAGAAGTACTCCCATAAGGGGTAATTGTCACACCATTGCCCGCATCGAGCAAGCCAGACACGATTGTTATCCCACAAAAACCATCTAAGGAAATCGACAGTCCCATCGCTTATATCACTCCCCTACAGTCTACAGAGGGGACCCCCAACGCAGGATGGATTTTTGGCAAAGAGCTAACGCCCATTACCATAGAAGAGTTGCCTCCGAACGAGTCCTTCTTCAATAAGAAGAGAAAGGCCATTGTGAAGCAAGAGCTTTACCGAGAAGCGGGCACAGTAGCCAAAAAATTCAAAATCCTAGCTAACAGGAAGGCCATGAAAAAGGAGGAATTCACCACCCAGATAGCAGGGACGTTGGGGGATTTTTCTACAGCCAACCAATTTTTCGTTGGATCTCTAAAAGAACAGTTAAAGCGAAAGAACCATTTGATTAGAACATTGGAGGCTAAGCTAGCTACAACAGAGGCAGATGCCATAGATCAGGTGAACACAGGTCTAGAGCAAGCCATAGCAGTCGATCAAAGGTAAATTGAGCGGCTCAGATCCGATCTCGAGCAAATACATCAGTCGACCCAGACCAACCAAGCTCAAGTAAGCTAGCAAGAAGAACTGATTAGGCAGTTACAGGTAAAGTTGAATTCTGTCGAGAGCCAAGTTATAGATATCACGATATTCAAATCCCAAGCCATTGAAATCTGAAAAAGAGTCTCAGTAGATCAGTAAGATTTACTTGCTAAAGTGGAGGCCATCCAAAACCATTTCCAGACCATTGACCAAGTATTGGAAGACATTTCTTTGAGAGAAAGAGAAGTCGGGGCGGCTCGGGTCGCTTTCCAAGAGGCTGTTATAGCCGCGACGAGAAAAGAAATGGCCAGTAGTTCCAGGCTTTCCATCCCAGAGAAAACCAGAGGTAATATCTTGTTGAAGGCGTGGGAGCATAGTATATCTGAAAGCAGAGAATGAGAAAAAGAAATGATAAATTCTTGTGAAGAAAATTTTAGCTTGATAAATGAAATTTTGTCGGATCTCGACAGGGAAAGCAGCGCTGGGACACTGGGCCATATCGATATAGCCAAGCACCTGCTCAATATCAAGGAGAACGAGGAAAAAGAGCAGGCTGAAATATCACAGATAAGCCAGACTGATATAGTCCAAGTGGATAAATGGTTAATAAAACCTAGTGTACAGTTATGTTCTATCATCACTGAATACTGATAAGTAGGGGGAAGGTTGCCACAGTTAGCAAAGGATTGTTACACTTTTGAGGAAAACAACCAAGCAAAGCCTTCCAAGTTGATAGCCCAGTTGGTGGAGAGGTGCGTCACTTGCACCAAGCAGGAGAAGGGGCATGTTTTCGGTGCCAAATAATGACAAGTGTCTACCTGTTCTATTTTTAGAACTGGAAGAGTAAATAAAGGAAGGTGCTCTACCCGCATGAAGGAGGACAAAGATAAAGAAGCGAAATGCTTAAATTTCCCATTTTGTAACCGAAAACTCCTGGAACGATTGAGATCAAAATGTTTATAAGTTTGTATAAATATGCATTTTGAAGTGAAAAAAAGACGCTGGACCTTTCTTGGTCGATTGTAATAGAGACTTTCTTCCTCTTGAAAATTGCAGTCCGAAGATTCCTGATTCCGTGAAGACTGAGTTATAAGTTTTGTTTTCTCTGTTATCTTATATTAAGTTTCATTTCACATATATATTTCTGATGAATTCTTAGCTACAATTTAGTGCAATTTCTACTATGGTGACCAACTTTTAGTCATCTAATCGCTTGCAGTTTTTCCTCTGTATCGGCTATCAGCAGGTACAAGACCTGTGAACTTTTTAGATCTCTATATTTTATGCTTCGTCAGATTTTTTCTTACCTTTTTTCTTCTTCTGTTTATAGGGCGAGATTCTCCCTTGATAGGAGCCTCGCATTGTCTATTGCTTAATGTTTTCTCACATTTCATACATGATTCTTTAAAAAGTTAACTCAGTTACGGGAGAAGACCTTTGGTTTGTGTTCTATATTTAACATCGGATTTCGAAAGTTCTCTTTTATACAGTTAAAAAAGAATTGAAGTGGCATTTTAAACCTCGAACTTTCTTTTCATTTTTTGTTCCTCCATCACTGTGCCCTTTTCAAGACAACCCAACATCGAACCCGGCCTATCAAATCAAACCAACATCGCTTTGAACCTATATGACACCATACTTAAAACCTCCATCACTCAGGTCGAACTCGAACATTCATGGGCCACAATTGAACGGGATATAAGCATCCAGGAATGTTTGGAAGCGAGACAGAGACAACTTAGAAATCAACCTTAGCTTCCTTTTTCCCGAAGGTTGATTTTTCCCCCTTTTACCTTTTATTCACTTTCGGTTGCCTAGACCCTATACTTTTTAGCCTTAAGTACAGACTCTGGAACAACATGAGGTAAGCACTAACTCACCATTATTTTCTTGAGATTAAATATTTAAAATCCAACAAGTGAGACCTAGGTCGATAGAGTTTTATTATGAAAATTGTTTAATCTTTTGTATCAGCTTCATTCAATGTTTATTTGTTTAATCGGAGCATAGGGATCATGCGCTCTATTGAATGGAATACATATGAGCATAGAAATGTTCCTGATATGATATGATTTAAGCAATAGGATCACTGGGTTACCAGAAGATCAAAGTACCAAGAGTCCATTACTTATTGCAAAAGTGAAATTTTGTAGTAAATCTCTCGATTTGATGCCATCGAGACACTGGGGAATCAGGGTAGAAATACTAAATATTTTTCAAAGATTTGAGATCAAGTGTGACTCGGTACTGCCGATCCGAACTGCTTCTGTAAGATTTCTTTATATCAAGACGAAAAGAAAGTTGATCCATTATTACCAACCAATTGGGAGATCGGTACATAAGAAGATTCAAAAGTTTATTAAAACTTAAAACTGCAGAAAAGACTGATCTAATATAATCTGGTCACCGGCCACAAGGAGTTCGAGATATCGAGCATCATGAGAAATTTATTAAAACTTAAAATTGCAGTAAAGTTCGATCTGGTGTAAACGAAACCCAACCCATCGGGTCAATGGCTCCATCGGGAGATCGAGGTACCAACTTACCGGGAGATGGGGGCATCATGGTAGTGGGTTTTATTGCTTGATAATATTTAAGAAAAATTTAACTATACAACAAAAATATGGAAGGTTAATAATGTAAAATCAAACAAACTGAAAATAAGAAAAAATGTACCCATTAGTATTTATCTATGTTGCATGAGTTTCTAAAACATGGGAACGTGGATACGAGTGTCCGGAACGAGTAGAAGTTTTCCTAAATTTATAGGAAACTTGAATTTGGGAGCGACAATAATATATATTAAAAAAATATAAAAAATATTTTAGATTACAATGATACTTTAGATTACAATGTATAGAGATATTGATACATTTTATATCTTATTTCAATAAAATTGAAGTTGAATCTAGGACAAGGTTTCTCTTATTGCAACACCTACAATATTAAAATTACTAATTTAATTCGTGCTATTAATTATATAAATATATTTAACACAATAATGAAACTTTAATATCCATAAATATTCCATTAAAAAATGAGAAACAAAATTGAAAATACATATATACAATTTTAACATCTTTTTAAAATTAAATTTTACATATATAAACTTTAAACATCTTTGTAAATTT
>ML864592.1:8405-22415 GCA_009831015.1 Picea engelmannii | reverse complement strand
CCAAACATCTTCTCTTCATAGGGGCCACTTGTTTCTTTGGAGTATAGACCTTTATTTTCCTTTAAATATATATGCATTCAAACACATTCTGATCTAGGTGGATATTTGTGGCCACCACCTCTTCCAACTAGCTCACATACAGTTTTCATCTTAGTAGTTTTTTTCTAGCTTTTTGGGTCCTAAACTTCTGGGATCATTTTGAGGCCCTAAACAAAGTTTTTTGGGCCCTCCACAATCACACTATAGAGTAGGTCAAAGTGTGTTAGCATAATGTGTATTCCTCGGATAGACCTTTCCAATGGGCTATCGTGCACCTAAAACAAAGTTTGTATGAAAAAGTTACAACCTTGGGAAGTTGATGTACCAACTTATCCCATCGAGGCCCACATGAATTTTGGTGGTTCATCTCCTAGGGTTAGGTTTTTGGATGTCTAGGGTTTTCTGATTACTTCTTGATGTTAAAAATTCTTGGAGGCCTCATTTTAATGTGCTAAGGAGAATGTGTGTAGCCACCACATCTCTTCTCAAATATTTTCTACCACCATTTGAGCAAGATTGTTTCATTCTGCATTTTACAGTTTCAGCAGATTTCTTTATTGAATAGAAGTTAAGTTTCACTATATCTCTGTCATTTTCTTTGTATATATGTTTTAATGTTATAGATATATGTTTCATTTTGTTTCGATCATAAATCAAGATGAGTGGTATCATAGCAGTTTGTTCTTCATTTTTTTCTATGTGCATGTCCCCAACGAGGTCAAGGTATAAGCAATTGGGACTCGAACCAGTTGAGCCTTTTCAAGATCGACCTCGCCGAACCCAATGGAAGCCCATGGGGGAAGAAAAGAGAGACCATGGGGCATGCAATCCCTTTAAATTATTTCTCAAGGAATCCCTCTCACAACAAAGAAATGAGATGATGGATAATTTTGCGTAAATCCTTTAGTGACTCCCAACAAACAATGTATCTTCCTCGAGCGGAGGCGCCGCCCCCTTCAAGGTACATATCAAATTTGATATTCCTATATTTGAAGGTCAAATAGATGCGGATGTTGTAGACAAATGGTTAAACCTTATAAATGGGTATTTTTGTGTCCATAACTTTTTTGATAGATAAAATATTACATTTGTGCTCCTTAAGGTTGTCCCCCATGTCAAAGATTGGTGGGAGACTTTCTGTGAGAAAAAGGAAATAGAGGGATCTACATTATTTGTAGTCCCACCCACTTGGGGTTATTTCATGGATGTTATTAAGGAACAATACTACACTGTTGGATGTTATGATGACTTATATACAATATGGACCACACTGCAACAGGAAAGGGACCAAATAGTGCCAGAGTTCACCAATGTCTTCCATACCTTGCAAACCAATCTAGGTGTCAAAGACTCTACGTGACATCTGGTGATTAATTACCGTGATGGTATGCATAGATACATCCAGACATAAATGGAGTTTATGTACATATTTTCCTTGGGTGTGACCTATTGATATGCTATCAAAATCGAGTAGAAGATTAAACAAAAGACGTGACAGTTTGGGTCTGCAAACCCTTCACAGTATAAGAAGGGAAAAGGAAGCCCCAACCAGCAGAACAAAGGGCAGAGCAAGGATGGATAGCCTCAGGACAACCATTCTAAACCATAAACAAATAAGGAGAATGGGAAGACCAAGAAACACACTAGGAAATGGTGTGAGTTCCATAAGAGCCCCTGGAATAACACCGTTGAATGTCTCTCAAAGCAGTCATTGGTGGCCAATGTGAAAGCCTCTGAATCATATGTGAGCTCAAACTCTGAGTCCAAACCAGAAAAAGGGAGATGGATCATTGATGCAGAACCCAATGCCACCGTTTTTACCAACAATGTCTAGCTTGGTGAACCTAATGAACTAGAGGAAGGTGAGCTCCTCTTTCATTCACAGATGTGGGTGAAGATTACTCTCCTGCACTTCATTGTTGATAGCAGTAGCCAAAAGAACCTCATCTCAGTGGAGGTCATCAAGAAGTTGGATATTCTAACAACACAACACCCACAACCATACACCATCACATGGCTCCACCAAGGGAGTGATCTCTGCATTAGCCAACTATGTCTCTTGGCCTACAACATCAAGCCCTTCAAAGATGAGGTATTGTGTGATGTTTCCCCCTTGAAGTTTGTGATGTTATTTTGGGCCAAACTTATTTATGGAAATGTCATGTTGTATATGATTCTAAACCTCATAGTGTTATTATTACTTTGGACAGGAAATTGTATAGGACACCCAAGGTAGTCCCATCTACTGCCATTTACTTCATCTCTTCCAAGTAATGCAGGAAGGTCATCTCTCAAACTAGGAAGTTTGTCTTCTTCAATATTCATGCTCAAAGTGAGTGCAAGGTTGCAGCCACATCCATGGCCTCTGCTACAGGTCTCTCCACACAACAAAAGTAATTGGATAAGGTCGTGGAAGAATACAAAGACATCTTCTCCTCACCCACTGGGGTACCTCTACATTGTTAGGCCAAGCACTCAATTGATTTGACCCCCAACGCACTGCTACACAATGGGTCAGTCTATCATCGCTCTCTATCATAAAATGAGGAAATCAAGTGCCAGATCCAAGATTTTCTCAAAAAGGGGCACATCCGACCAATATCATCACCTTGTGGAAGCCCAATTGTGCTTGTGCAGAAGAAATATGGGACCTGGAAGCTATGCATTGATTATAGGGCCCTAAATAAAATCACAATTAGGAATTGGTACCCAATTCCCTGAATTGATGATCTCCTTAACCAGCTCAAGGGAGCCAAATACTTCAGCAAGATTGATCTAAAGTCTAGTTACCATCAAGTCCCAATAGAGAAGACCGATGTATGGAAGATTGCCTTCAAGTCCAAAGAAGGTCTTTTTGAATGACTGGCCATGCCCTTTGGCTTGAAAAATTCCCCAACAACTTTCATGAGGATGATGGATGATATCTTGCAGCCTTTCACTAGTTCTTTTGTTGTGGTCTATTTGTATAACATCCTCGTCTTCAACAAGAGTTGGGAGGAACACTTGTAGCATATTCAACAAGTTTTGCACACTCTGCGGCAACATAATCTATATGAAAATTTGCAAAAATACTCCTTAGGCATGAACATGGTCCAATACCTAGGATACATTGTTGATGAGCATGGTGTGCATGTGGATCTAGCCAAGATCCAGGTCATCCATGAATGTTCAGCCTTGACCACACTCACTGAGCTTTGGAGCTTCTTAGGCCTTGCCAATTTCTAAAGTAGGTTCGTGTTGGGATTCTCCCACATTGCATAGGCCCTTAGCCAAGTGACCAAGGGTGGTGGCAAGGAGAAATTTGTGTGGAGCCAGTCACAAAAGAAATCGTTCGATGATTTGAAGCAACTCATGTACTCATCCTTAGTACTCTCATCACCCAACCTGCACCAACCTTTTGAGATTGAGACAGATGCTTCAGACTATGTTGTGGGTGTAGTTCTCACCTAGCATGGACACCTTGTGGTGATCCAAAATGGATCTAGGAAGGCCTAAAAATAAAATTTATCAAAATAGAACGAAACTAGCGTCATTTCATCGGGATCATTGCATTGATTCCATCCATGTATTATTTTTCAAAATTGGACATCGTATGTGAAAGTTATTGTGTTATGATCAATTTCCCAAACAAGCAAAAAAATTCAAAATCAACTGTCAACAGGTCATACTGCTGACATCATCAATATGTTAGCATGATATGGTAGTGATGTTATCATTACATCATGATTAGTTCAGCAAGGACATGTGGCAGCACAAGGAGGTGACATGTGTCACTCATTTTTGGCATTTTCAGGATGAGTTGGCACGGTACGAATTTTGACACGTGGCACTATAAGGATGTTGACATGTGGCAGGCTCAAGCTACAACACATGGTTGTAATGAGATGACGTGGAACCAGTGAAATAATGATATGTGGTAGGTATGGTAGTGACATGGTAGGATGACAGGTTGGCACGTGTCATACGACACTAAGTCGTCAAATGCATTGGAAGGTTGATGTGGTGATCCACTGGGCAGTTGACTGTGTGTATGGTAGCCAATCCAGAGGCGACACATGGCCCAATCATAGGGTGCCACATGGCACCCTGGATATGGCCAATGTGGGCCAGTTCAAAAAAAAAAATTCCCTCTGTAGCAATCGAACACTCGACCTCCTCCATAGCCCAAGACTTCAGAACAAGCGCCAACTGCCCAAGCTACACATGCTTCTAATTATACATGTGGAAGAATTTGCATTTAAGTTGAGTGTTGTCAGAGGTTTGGGGATAATCCCCGGTCGGAAGGGGGCTAGTCCACGACCAGGGATCTATGACTAGGAGCAGAGCCTGAATGGGATGACACTTGGTGCTAGTCTGAGGCCATATGGTATTCCATACGACCTGGAAAGAGGGCTAGACCAGAGGTTAGAGTGCCAACACTTAGTGCTTGGCCATATGGAACACTCCATATGAGAAGGATCCTAGAGAAAGGGGGTTGCCTGCAAAATGTTTGCAAGGAGTGGGTTTTAAACTATAATATATGATTTTTTTATGATTTTCAGCCTGATTTTCAATGGATTTTGGCCTTTTTGGGGGGATTTGGAGCCCAAAAAGAGGCCAGATCTTGGGGAAAAGTTGGGATTTGATTCTTAACTCAAATATTATAAAAAATAGAGGCTCTTGGCAGCCTTGGGAGGTTTAGAAACAATAGAATGATGAATAAATACAAATCCTAAGTCATTTTTATGCAAGGAAGCCATTGAGGAAGCAAACTTTGGAGGCCAATTCTGGGAGCTACACTCAACCTTTTTCAGTGTCGTCAGTTGTGTTGGATTCTTGAGGTGGAGAAGAACACATCCATACCATTTTTTAATCCTTTTGAGATACTTCTATTGTAATTTTTCAACATTGGAGATAAATAATAAAATCCTCCCCCACTGAGACAAAGACCCAGAGATGTAGGCAACCTTGTCAAACTCCGTTAACAATCTTGTTGTTATGTTTTTTTGTTCCTTATGTTTACTTTATGATATGCATTATTTATGATGGTTGCAACATTCTTTCATTAAGTCTCCTTCCTTATTTAAGTTTTTGAATGGTAATTTAACATATGCTTAAAACTCAACCAAGTCTTTAAAAGATCATTTTCGGATCACGTAACCTATCATAGAGACATGCTATCAGATATATATTGTAAGTGCCCCATTTATATCATATAAATTTACTTCGTTGTAAAATCCTCCCACTTGTGGAGGCATTACATTCTCAAGAAGGAGACAATCATCCACACTGATCATAAGCCTCTACAGTTCATGAAGACAGAAAGAAAATTACAGAATGATCTCCATCAGAAGTGGTCCACATACTTGTAGTAATTCCATCTCAATATCAAGTATAAGACAAGGAGCACGAACTAGGTCGTTGACTTCCTCAGTCGACCTCCATTTGCAGCGCTAACCACGGTGCTACACTCTTGCGGGCATGATACCTCTCAATGGCCCCAACTCTACGAGAGAGATCTTGACTTCGCCACTACCTACCATATGTTGGGAAAAAACATAGTTGTCACTGATTTCCATCTTTAGGACAAGTTCTCATGCCATCTAGGCCATATCCATGTCCCATAAAGCGAGCGAGGGAAGCTAATTTGGGAATCTCACTACAGTCAAGTGGTAGGACAATCCGGCATGGAAAATACAATGGTAGTGTTTCAAAGCAATTTATATTGGTCAAAACTTTGACAATATGTCAACAAGTATATCAAGTCCTACACAGCTTGCACCATTACCAAACCAACCATTAAGAAACAAGGCATTTACACCACTCTTCCTATTCTCAATAGGCCCTGGGAATCCATCTCGATGGACTACATGTCAGGCCTTCCTTCAACCAAGCAGGGAAATGACTGTGTTTTTGTGGCTGTTGATCGATTTTCCAAGATGACGATTATGTTTTCTTGCAAGAAGAGAATCACAATGGAGGCCAATGCCAAGCTCTTCTATGAACGAGTGTGGGTACATTTTTGGATACCACAAACCATCGTCTCATATCAAGATAGTCGGTTGCTCATCACATTCTATTCGAGCCTCTGGTCACAACTGGACACCAAGCTCACCAAATCCATGGCCTTCCACCCCCAAATAGATGGCCAAACCGAAGTCATCAACAAGATGATTGTACATATCTTGTGCATGTACAATTCCAAGCATCTATGCACATGGGATGAGAGTCTTCCCTATGTTCAACACAATTACAAGAGTTCCATACATAGCTCAACTGGCCACAGCCCCTTTCAGGTGGGGTTGGGATTTCAACCATTGGATCCCATGGATGTTGCACTACCCCTTGCATCCACATAAGCATAATCGTCCCATGCTCAAACTGAAGCCAAAAAATCCACCCGTCTCATTGAACGAATCCATCACATACGCCTACAAGTTCATGATATTTTACAAAAGTACAATGCCAAATATAAGAAAAACCATGATAAACATCGGGTGCCACACAAGTTTCAGGTAGGAGATAAAGTTTGGATGCACTTGCAGAAAGAACGCCTTACAGGACCCCATCAGAAGCTTCTTCCACTCCGCTATGGACCTTACACCATCACCAAGGCTATGGGTGACAACGCTTTTGTGCTCAACATTCCCCCCTTCCTTGGCTTGCACCCAGTGTTTAATGTGGACCTCCTTCATCCATACTTTCCACCCTTATTAGACACCTCAGAGATAACAGAAAAATTGACACCGAAAGAGCTCAACCCTGACTACATGGAACATGCATCCACTGATCAAATCATGGAAACACAGGTCAAGGTCACTTGCCAACAAAAGCTTCAACTTTATCATGTTGTCAAAGCGGAGCAGCTCCTACACCAAGGCAAGTGGCTCACCCGACGCCAAATTCAACAGAAAATTCCTCATCTGATGGGGGAAATCAATGCAATGGAGACCATTTCTTCCTAAGGAGGGAATATTGATCTGGGTAGATATTGGTGGCCACCCACCTCTTCCAATTGGCTCACATACAGTTTTCATCTTGGTAATTTGTTTCTAGATTTTTGGGTCCTAAACTTGTGGGGTCGTTTTGAGGCCCTAAACAACATTTTTTGGGCCCACCGTAATCACACTATAGATGGCATAATGTGCATTCCTCGGATAAACCTTTCCAATGGGCTATCGTGTGCCTAAAACGACGATCATATGCAAAAGTTATGACCCCGGGAAGTTGATGTACCAACTTACCCCATCGAGGCCCACATGAATTTTGGCACTTCATCTCCTAGGGTTAGGATTTTGGATGTATAGGGTTTTCTGATTACTTATTGATGCTAAAAAGGCCTAGAGGCATCATTGTATTGTGCTCAGATGAAAGCACGTAGCAGCCACATCTATTCTCAGAGATTAGCTACCACCATTCGAGCAAGATTGTTTCATTCTGCATTTTACAGTTTCAGCAGATTTCTTTATTGAATAGAAGTTAAGTTTCATTGTATCTATTTCATTGTTCTCTATATATCTATGTTAGTGTTATAGATCAGTTTTTCATTTCATTCCTCTCATAAAACCGGATCACATTCAAACTTAGGTGATGTAGGGCCTATTTGAGTAACTAGGTTTGATCCCTAAAATCGAGCCAAGGAAACACTTCGAACATGTGAGGAGGAATCAAGCCCAATCTAGAAATTCGGCCAAGGAAACACTTCAAATAGGTGAGGAGGGAATAGATTCCTCAATAGATCATGATCTAGAAATTGGGCCAAGGAAACACTTTGAATGGGTGAGGAGGTATCTGATTCCTCAAATAATCCCGATTTAAAAATTGGGCTAGGGAAACACTTTGAATAGGTGAGGAGGAGCCCAATTCCTCAATTGGGCCCAATCTAAAAATTAGGCCAAGGAAATAGTTTGAAAAGTTGATTTCCAATTTGTTAATCGAAATGGAAGCAAAGTTTGAACAAGGAAGAAAAGTTTGAAACTATTTTTGAATGTTGTTGCATGTTCTAGGTCATCCTTCCTTGGAGAATTAAATTATGTTAAAAGATGGAAATAATCCTTTCTCTTTCCCCACCTATGTAGGAAATGATCATGAAACTTCCACCATGTGGATATGGAGTTAGTTGGAATATTCACTAATACTGAGGGGTGTGAATCAATATTAGGTACTTTTTACCACTTTTAATCACAATATGTAAGTATTTAAGATATCAACAATTTAGCACTTATGATTGCATTCAAGATACCATAAACATATAACCACAAATACACAGTACACAAGAATTTTACGTGGAAACCCAAATGGGAGAAAACCATTGAATGCTTTCTTAATATATCAGAAGATTACATTTATAGGAAGCACCAACTTCCAAAATTCTCCAACACCAACTAGAAGGAGCCACCAACCCCTTTTTTACAGGATCCAACCTAAAGGAAGCTACAACTCCCTAAATTCTCCAGCTCCAACTGGAATGATCCAGGTGGATATTGGTGGCCACCCACCTATTCCAACTGGCTCCTCTTGACAGCTTTTAGTCCAGCACGTTTTTTTGTACTTCTTTGTAAATGTGGGTTCTACACTTCCGAGGTTGTTTGAATCCCTACACATATTCTAAATGGATACGGGTGGCCTCCCACTTAATCCAACTGGCTTATTTTGTATGTTTTCATGTCATCACATATTGTTGTACTTCCAGGGCCGTTTTGGGGCCCTAAACAGTGTTTTTTTGGCTCACCACAGTCAAATTGTAGACAGAGTTAGATTTTTACGACGTAATGTGTAGTTCTAGAAAAATATTTTTAATGGGCTATCACACACATAAAACAAAGGTTGTATGCAAAATTTACGACCCTCGAAAGTTGAGGTACCAACTTACCCATAGGATCCCACATAATGTTTTGTGTTTCATCTCCTAGGGTTAGGTTTTTGGATGTCTATGGTTTTGGAATTCATGAGTAATGTTAAAAATGCCTCTGAAGCCTCATTGTAATAATTCTTCTTAGACAGATGTGTGTAGAAGCCACATCTCTTCTTAGAGATAACTACCACCATTCGAGAAAGTGTTTCGATTCTGCAGTTATATAGTTTCATCCTATTTCATTTATTCAATAGAAGATATTGTTCATTGGATATATGTGTTTTTCTTCATATATCTATGTTTATTATATTCATTCTTTTAATCAGTTCGTTATGCTCCTAAATCTGGATCACTGGTATCATAGCGGTCATCTCTTCATTTATTTTTCTTCGTTCATGTCCCCAACAAGATCTGGGTATAAGAAGTTGGGACTCGAACCAATCATCCATTGCAACATCAACTGCATCGAGCCCGAAAACAACCCATGGGAGACTAAAAGAAAGATGATGGAGCAGGATATCCTTTTAAAATTTTGCTCGAGGAAGCCCTTGCGTGACAAAGGAAAGAAATGATGGACAACTCCGCGTATATCCTTCGGCAGTTGCCCATAGGGGAAGCATATTCATCAAGTGTCCATGCAACCCCCTTCAAGGTACAAGTAAATTTTGATATTCCATTATTTGAAGTATTGATAGATGTGGATGTTGTAGATAAATGGTTGAATCTTCTTGAAGGGTATTTTTTCGGTCCATAATTTTTTTGATAAGGAAAAGATTACTTTTTCACTCCTCAAGGTCATCCCCCATGTTAAGGACTAGTGGGATAATTACTCTAAGAAAAGGTGTAACAACCCTCCTAGTTAAGGACAACTACTCTGACAACAGGTGCAATTTTATTTTATTTTTAACCGTGTGTGCGCGCGTGTAGAAGAAACAACCCCCTCAACCCTACGTCACCACTCGAACCAACAAGACGCAAGTAAGACGAACATAATCAAGATGACCCGACAGATCATAGTGACAACAAGAAATAAACGCCCCTGGACATAAGGCGTGCAACTAGCAGCAGTAAGCAGAAAAAGACACCAGGGGTTAGGTACAGTACTGTCACAGAATGAAAGAATCCAACAGTAGAGTCGCAGTAGTGGAACTGTGCCTTTAAACAGCCCGAGACTACTGATACGGCTCAGAGTGTGTCGCAAGAGTGGAACTGTGCCTTTAAACAGCCCGAGACTCTTGATACGGCACTGGATTCTCACGAGGAACAATCACACACACAAACATATATACTAAGCTACCTGGAGGTGTCTACATCCCTCCCGACACAGGCAACCAATCCCACTAATCCATGGACCATCATCAGACCAACCCAAGGTAACCCACATAACCATACAGTAACATAACCCTTCAATCGCGGGCGAGAATTAAAATCAAAACCAACCTTGTGCATGGCGTGCAACCAAAAATCTAACATTCAAACATTTCTTCAATCCAATGAAATTACAAGCACGCAAGGTGTTCGATATATGTAAACTATCTAACAGTAACCAACTCGAGGCACAATTCCTTTTTATTCCAGGCACGCTAATTGATCAATCAATCATTAATTAAAACATAACCCATACGATTAATCTGTGATATCAATACCATAATGATGACCACATGATCATGTACATCCCCTAGCATATTCGTATTAACATAAGATCTTGCACAACATCGCATTAAAAATGACCTTACCTCATATTGACCTCCCGTTACATCCCAATACCCTACATTAACATTCACTACCATTTCATTCCATTCCATTCTATTATATCCACTTCCATTGCTTTGTAAGAACCTTAATCAAACAATAACTGAATTAAATAGCTTGCTTTTATTGAATACTATCTACTTAAGTAATCAGTTGCCTCACGTTACGACTGTCATACAATAATTCTCAATCTGCCCTCTACTTCTAAATTCATCCGACTAGCCACTAATTTGCTGCTTAAGTAAGATCTTAAGGTAAAAGTAAAAGTTCGATGCAAGGGTAATAGGCTTAACGATTACAATATTATTGATTATAATATAATTAAAGAAAAACATCCATAATAACCATGCCATCATATTTCGATCACAACCTTGCAAATGAATTAACACTAACATTAATATCATGTCATTAACACTATCATCACATTCTTATTGGTTTGTTATCAATAAAATAAAAATTACCTAACTTACCATAAAATAATCCAACATTCGTTATATTACCATAACCTTGCCATACCATCACCCTTACATTCTAAAATACTTTTATATTGAACCGTAAGGCCAAATACCCCTTCCATACATGATAACCATAATACCCTAGAACATAGACAGTATTGGAAGTTAGCCTCCTATAATTAATGGTATACTCGTAGACCTCTAACATCCCAATTACATTAACATTTCATTACCTGATCATTTATTTCACTCCATTATCATATAGTCACATTACATTACATTCATTAGCACATATATAGAATCCAAATTCTAGAAAAAGGGAATTAAAACTATTCATTTCTATAACACCATAACCAAACTGCATTATATAAGATGAGAACCATTCCTTAAACTAAATTCTAATCAATATAAATATATATATAACCTTAGAAGAACTCTTGTTTAATATCATCAAGGAATCACACATCCATTCGGTCATCTAAGGTAAAAAGAAACCACATGATTTCAATGGATGAAATTAAACACAAGACTAGAGCATACCCAATTATTTTTATGCATAGGTTTTCGATTTAAGGAGGTTATACATAACGTAATACAATCATTGGAAATGTCAATGTACGCACCAAGAAGATGTAAAAAGTGTCTTCCATTAAATGAATTAAATAAAGAAAAACAACCATAACCATAAGTGAATAAAAGGCTTAAAACCATGATGACAGAATTAAATAAAGGTAATAACCTTTCATTTTTGGTAGATGCTTCCGTGGTTGAGTGAAAAGTAAAAAGTTGGATTTTACCCCTAAGGTGGATAAAGACTCCATTGAGTGGGGTATAAACCAAAACCACAATCCATTAATTAACGTTGCCGCTAAGAATAGCAACACATTACGTTCAGTTATTATTTGACGCTACAATACGTTTATTTAAATGCATAATGCTACCTATGCATAAAATTATCCACGATAATTTACAGAAGCATGCATGCTGGCGCAATTCCAGTAATGCATGCTGTCAGCTTAGGGTGGCGTGCGCAGTAGGAAATCCGGTACACGCGGCCGCCAGAGGTATGGGGGAATCTCTCGATCCAGCAATAAATCACAACAAGCGATCCGAGCCTAGCCTACCCACGCATGTTGGTTGGTTGGTCGACTGAACTGCCGGCGCACGCAGTACATTAAATTTGGTTTTATCTATATACCGAGTAACATCTGAAATTCGCGGATTTCCAGCTGCATATAATTTTTAGAAGAAAGGCCCACCTCATGCGTGGTGGAAAACAGGTGCGGAGGCAGCTGGCATGGGCGCAAATGAACTGAACGACTATTGGGTCGAAGGACTGAGTGGGCAGCCGTCCCCGCTTTGCACCGGAACACAACACAATGCAGAGGAGAAAGGGAGGGGACGAGATCCGTGAGGGCTTTGGCTTACGGTTTTACCTTTGCCAATCATTAATTTTACCCAGTGATTCGAAGATACCTCAATGAATTATCATGGAAATGGATGTGTTGTTCAGTGGTTAATACCTTGCGTTTTAGCTGCCTCGGGCGCGGGTCTCTCTCTCATTTCCAGTGAAAATTTTCACTTCAACTCAGCGAATTTTGGTTGTCTACCGTCTCTGCATCTTCCCTTCCCACTATAACTTTCTTGAGCCCCTCTTGCGCCCATCTTGCACCACTCTAGGTTTTTGTTTTTGGTTGGGTGCGGGTATCACTTCCCTAACAGCCCAGCAAATCCCACCCCAACGCAGACAAAAACAACAGGAAGGAAAACGCAGGGTTTGAACCGAAAAATGCAGAGAAAAGTTCAACAAGAAACGCTGGGATTACAGCTTGAAGACAGAACTCAGGTGGTTAGGAAAACATGGGAGTATCCCCGCCATGAAGCAAAGGAAACCGATTCAGACGCGCATTCACCCAAACAGAGAAGGAAAACCAAACGCAGGTTGGGTGGACGAAACGTGATTATCCTCCAGCGAGATAGAACCCAGGAATTTGCAAAGAACGAAGAGGGAACCCAGGGGCGTCCTCCAACAAATTGCAGAGGTTTAAAATCAAGAAACGCCGAGAAATTAATCCCAATGCAGAATACAATGACAACAAAATTGCAGAGATACGACCTCCGCCCAATACCCAATGCCTGAACGAAAATTTCAGGACAATTTACCCAACAAATTTTCCCGAACAACATCACTGTAGCCATACAAACGAAAGCCCAATACCCAATTACAGGGATGGATTCAATGAAAATTTCCAGAATAATGAATAGTAAAAGAAATTACACAGTCCCGTATGCTAAGTAAAAATTTACAAAGTCCGGATTAATGAAATAAAAAAAAAACATGTACACAGTCCAGAAATATGAACAGTAATAATTTACACATTCCAAAAATATAAACCACAATTATTACACTGTCCATTCATAAGCTTCACAACGCCATTACTATGCATTCTACTCTACAAACATGCGTACCTTGTTTGCCCACTTCGAATGCGTACCTTGTTCGCCCGCTTCGAATGATGGCGTCCGCGTGCTCCCTGATGCTCCATCTTGTCGACCGCAACGAACTCACCGGTACCTCCCAGCCAAACGCTAGGGGTACTCTCCTTCCCCCTCAGCCCCCCAAGCCGCAAAGGGGCCACACACAACCCAGACGATAGCCTAGCTTCTCAGCTCGCCTCCAAGGCTGAGCTACCACTCAAATCTGCTGAGAATCCCCAACTCCTACAAGAAAATCAGTCCAGTCTCTACTCTGGCAGCATAACAATACCAATCTGAAAAAGTCCCCCTTTCTTTTCCCCTCCCCCTTTCTTTTATCCAGACTCAAACCCTAATCCCCTTCCTTTTTAGGTTTTCCCCCCTTTTTCCTTTTTATTTTCTTATTTTCCTTTTTGCTTTATTTTGTTTATTTTTTTTTATTTTTTTTTTTTAAAA
>ML864590.1:0-12565 GCA_009831015.1 Picea engelmannii | reverse complement strand
GAGTGAACCTAGCCATTGATCTTTTAGGTTTCCTTATGATTCTTTAAGAAGGGTGCATAGGGCAAAGAGAGGCTCATTCACTCTTATGTTCACTTGGAGTGGAAGAGTAGAGCTATGGAGATGAGGATGGAAGCATTGGATGAGGGTTTCAAGGGTGCCTCCTTCCATGGAGGGCTCTAGGAGGCTTTGGCTTCCATTGTTTAGTGGTGTTGATGCTTGCTTGGAGGAGGGCGCACTACAGGAGGAGGGCGCACTTATAGCAGGGAGGACTTGCTCTTGTCAGATTGCTTTGAGGAGGGTTTTGTTGGAGAGGTAACACACAAGGTCAGACTTGTGTGTAAGGGTTTCTTCATCAGAGCTTCAAGCAGCAAGGGCACAAGCTTTCAGTGGGATTGAGCAATAAGGGAGAAGGGCGCACCATGCTTGGGTGCATCTACCTTCTGGAATTTGTATAACAGCTTGAGAGGGGCTGCCATAGTATCAAGTTCTTTTGTTCCATGTACTTGTTGTATCTCACATTCTTTACATCACATATATAGACTTATATTCCAAACTGGTTTTCCCCGGTGGGGTTTTGTCCAGGGTCATGTTGACCAAAAACCTTTGTGTCTATTTTCATGTATGCTAGAGTTTAGAACAACATTATTTCAGTTGTAAAGATTTTGAGGTGTGTTACATATTTAAGGCATGCATGAACTAACCTATTGGCTACTAAAACTACATGCTAGAGCACCTTAAAAGCTTATGTAACCGTAACAAAACAGCAGTAAAGTTACTGAACAGTTTGCTGTTATAAAACAACAACAAAGATTTGTGTGACAGCAGAAACTTAGAGCCAACTTGAGGTCAAAGACAGACCTAGTTGGCAGCCTGTTAGGACCTCAGAAAATCTTCAAAGGATACACAAGAGGGAAATGACCCACAAATAAGTGATTCTAAAATGAGGAACAAAGTTACCATGAATTTAGCTCTTCATCGCATATTCTGTTGCAAATGATCTCCATCATTCATCTTCAGCAATATTTAGTCCAAACACATGCCATAATAAGAGAAAACCTTTAACTTCATCGCCTTCAAGATATTCAACTAAGCTCCAAGGGGAAAATCCCCAAATCCAACCAGAAGTACAAATGAGGTAGGGCTACTCTTTATATAGAGTCCAGCTCAACTTTTTTTACAATAAAATAATAATAGTGGATTCTAGATCTACTTTTTACTCCAAGAATAAACAATGAAATAACAATGAGCCTTTTAGATCCATGCTTTCCTCCAAGGAAAACAATAAAATAACAATATCTCATAATCACCTCACAAGACATGTCAACAATGCATAAAATAATGTGGTTATGCCACATGTCTCTTCCTCAATGTAGATGTCTCCCTCATCAAGGTGGTATGAGACCACAAGATATCCTCCAAGGGCCATGTGTGGCCTCTCTAAGTTAGATGTCCCATCAAGATGCATGAACACGTGTGCAATGTGGCCTCCATAAGTGGGATGTCTTCCTTCATCTAGAGTTTTGACCATCTAAAACCTCCTCCAAGTGGCACATGTGGCTTCCTCTAAGAGGGGAGGGCGCACCATCTAAAGTCTCCTTGGGATTGGTGTTGTCAATGAGAGTGCGCCACCTCTCAAGAGGGGAGGGCGCACCATGCATTGGGATCTCCACCATCTCTTGTTAAAATATAACACTTAACTCATCCACCACTCCTCTCAAGTGCCACTAACTAGCAGAGAGGGTGAGTTAGACAGGAGACTGCAGGTTTTTGAGGAACTATGAGGGCTGCCCAACAGGTCTGTCTTTGACCTCTTGTTGGGCTCTAAGTTCTATCAACCAAATCTGTCGTTGCTGCTGTTTTAGGACAGCAAACAGGTCTGTTCAAATCTGCGAAGAAATCTGCCCTCAACTGATGGATTTATGCTCTTTTAAGGTGCCCTTGCAAGTAGTTTTAGTAACCCAATGTTAGTACATGCAAACCTCAAAACATAGAGCACTCCTCTAGGATCTTAACAAGCTCCTAACATTGATCTAAACATTAAGCATGCATGAAATTTGGACACAAGTATTTTTGGTCAACATGACCCTGGATAAAACCCCCCCGGGGAAAACCAGTTTGGAGATAGATGTATATAGAAGAACTCAAAGCAAAACTTACAACAATGAAAACATATACAAGTGAACCTGGTACAATACCAACCAAACTTGGATGCTTTGGAGTCCCTTTAAGATGTGCTTGCTAGCTCGTGAACAAAGGTGCCCTTTGCCTTGGTGCACCCTTCTTCACTTGCTAAGCCTTTAGTCCTCTTTCCTTGGTGCTTGCCTTTTCCTTTGCCTTTGCTTGAACCTTTCCCTTTGCCTTTTCCTTAGCCCTTGGTCTTGCACCCTTTACACAAGAGTGCCTCCCTCCTTGGCTTAGTGCGCACTATGCTCTAGTGCGCCCCTCCTCTAGCAAAAACTCACCACAGGTGTGCACCCTCACTTACCTTGCACTCTCCAAGCTCTAGAGTGCGCCTATATCAAGTAAGTGAGTCTCCCTCCTCAAGGAAGCGACCTCTCCCAAGCTAGACGCACCTCCTCTCACAAGATGCGCCCCTCCACTAGCATGTGTGCCCCCTCCTCTATAATGCACCTCGCTTCAAGCTAGTGCCCAACCTCCATGATAGACTCTCCATGGAAGCTAGCACCTCTAACAATGACCTCTCCTCAAACCCTTGACCTCATGCGCCCTCCTCTCCACTAGAAATGCGCCCAAGTGTTCTTCTTCTCCTCCTCTCCTCACTCAACTCTCTCAAGTGATAAGTGAGCCTCTCCTTACCCTTTTCCCTCCTTTAGGCTCTCTTTCGCCAAACCTAAAAGACCAATGGCCTAGATTCAATCTAGCCATGTCTAATCAATGGGCGAGATTTAATCCAAAAATCTCACTTAGAAAACCCATTTTCCCAAATTTCCTTAGTTTGCCTCATGTCCTTTAATTCACCCACAAAGTGAATTAAATGTCACTTTTGCCTTAAATGACATAATTCACTTTTGACTTAAATCTCCTAAGTCAATGTGAAATTAGAACATAAAGTAAAGTAATAAGGGTAATAGTCTCCTGCTTTGTGTTTAGAGACTCACAAACACAAGGGGACCACTTTCCAAGGTACCCAAATCTCAACAAAGGCAAGTCAAAACATGTCCCCGACATATTTTTTTGAAAATAGAAAACTAATTAAATCACCTTTTATTCACTTTTTTGAGTAAAATTGATTTTTGATTAGCAAAAGTCAATTATTTCTCTCGAAAAGGGGGTACATGGGTAAAAGGGGTATTCTAGGTTAGAAAACTATACCCCCAAGGCATATAAAACCTCCTAGTACCACTTCTTTAATATTTACATCAATTTACAAGGTAAAATCTCGTTTTATGAGAATTTTACATTTTATTAAAACAATTAAGAAATCCTAGAGGGACCTAATGCATGTCCATAAGACTCTCAGCAGATGACTAGCATGGTAGTATACATTTGACACTAGACTCACAATACACACCAAGGCCTAACCATTGGGACATACTCCAGCTTTGGAGGAATGAGTGAAAAAACTTAGAAAATTACAAGTCGCTGAAAAGGGAGGAATAATTAACCAAGTGAAAAAAACCACTCCAGAGTAATGCACTAATGACCAAGTCTTGGGAAGCTGAGTCTTTTACATACAAAAGACCTCATGCTAACTCATTTTATTACAATTCTCCCGGGGGGGGGTATGGAACATGCATATATATGAAGAAGAAGAAGAAAAATTAAGGGGCCATAGTGCCCAACTAGACTTCTGGACTTTGAGTTTGGACAAGTGCCTTGTTCAATCTTTGCATATCATTACCCGTCCTTCTTGGTGCAACTAGGGAGGTAACAAGAGCCATTCTTGACACTCACATTGCGATTTTTCTGTGTGAAAATCCTTTGTGTGAGGTGTGGGGCTTTGTGGGCTTGCTGATGGGCTTTGTGGGTTTGTTGATGATTAAACAAACCTAATTTATTGTTGAGTTAATTTACAGGCTTCTTCCATACACTTTTGAGTCTTATAAAGGGAGATCAAGTGAAGAAGATGAAACATAAGGATGATGTGTGATTCATTCTTGGTGACAAGTTGTGGTAACGTCAACTAGCAATGGAGAGGGGTTGAGTGGGCCTCAATTCTGCAGTTTAGAGGTGTTTTGGGTAGGAGAGGAGGGTCGAGTAGGGCCTAGACTAAGCCAAAGAGAAGAGGACAACCAACTGCTGGGTTATTCTACTGTCCAGAGAGAGTTTGGGTAGAGTTCAAGGGCAGATTCTACTAGGAAAGGCAACCACTGTAGTTCTTGCAGGCTCGACCTATAGGAGAAGGGTAGCTGTAGAGTTTTGGGACTGCCTTGGAGGCTCGGCCTGCAGAAGGAGGTCTGCCATAGGTGTTGAGGAGGCTTGACCTGTTAGAAGAGGGAAGCCGCAGGGGTCTAGGTGGCTTGACTTGCAAGAAGAGGGTTGTTACAGGTGATTTGCAGGTCTATGGGGCGACATTTGAGAGATGGAACAATCAACTTCAACCCCAGATTCTTGGGGCAACACAATCAACCTAGTATCGAATATTTTTTGCAGATTTGAAGGCTAGTACAGTCAGTCTAAGGGGACAGAAGGAGGACTAATTAGGAAGCTGATTTTGACCTCAGTACAACAAGTAGAGTTTGAGCACAAAAACTGAGGAGGGTTTCTGCAGTGGTTTTTTTAAAAGTATTTTGGTATTTTCTTTTGTGCAAGAAAGGGCCATTTTCCCTGGTACGAGAGCCCATTGTTCTGAGATTGCATTGAATGCATAACAAGTGATTTGGGCATCAATTCCCGTGTACTGTGTATGATCTAATTGTTGGTTTTTATTTTCCGCCTTGCTAAGTTGTTAGACATCTCAATGTGTTTGTTCATAGTTCAGATTGTGTGATTTCTGTGTATACTGTTGAGAACCTAGACCAAACCTGAGGTGTGTTCAAAATTTAACAACCTTGGCACATAGTTGTGAGTATATAATGTAGGTATAGTTCTCCATTGTTCCTATTTGTTGCAATTGAGCATGTTTCACAAAAAAAACTTTTTTGTGCATGTCTTAGAGTTTCTCTAAAAGAATATTCTTAAACATTTCCAAAGTCACTGAAAAGCCCTAATTTTTGCAATTGCCGTGTGGAGTTCTAGACGAGGTGCTTGCTCAGTTCGTATGTGGGTGTCAAGCGTGCAATGTATGGGTGGCCTGGGGCTTGGTCATGGTGTGCAATTACTCTATGACCTGTCGTGTGGTAGTGGCCTGCAACTTGCAATTATAATGTATGGTTTATGCTACTTTACTTATGGCGTCTATTTAAAAAAAATCTCTTCTTCCTTTTTTTTAATCACTCTGAACTAGAACAACTTGTAGCCTAAAACCTTGCCAAACATTGTTTGAGTTTCAACGAATAGTTGGTGCCCAAACCAACTCCCTGATACCAATTGTTACAACCTTCATATATATTTGCACATAAATGCGAAGAGTGAACGCACACAGAGTGCAAAATGAAGGCACATAAATGATGATAAGATATGTACAAAATGTATATTTGTTATTGTAACGGATGCTGATTTACAGTTAAAATGGACCAAGGGTGATAAGTTGTTCCTTTTGATAATAGCGTCAACTTATCTTAGTTACAATGTTTAATAATAAATGCACATTGTCAATGAGGTCTATCTCGGGTATTTAAAGTGGAGTGTTGTTATCCTCCCCATCCAGGTTCAAATTCCCACTTGTGACATGCTTGTCCCTTATGGGCCAATTTCAAATTTGCCTCTATAAGTTGTTGTTTTATGTGGATGGGCCCTGGGGCCATGTGTGATTCTTGGGCGACTTTGGCAAAATAGATACCTGCCATTGATGACCATTTAATGAAGATTTTTTCCTTCTTGACTTTGCGGGTGCAATTCTTCTTGTTGACCAAAGCATTTTAAACAAGAAAAATAATAAGTGAGTGTTAAATATGTCCTTATGACTATTATTACATAATGATTACTTATGTGGTAATATTATAATGTGGTAATGCTTATGTTGCACTAAGTTTCTAGTATGCAAGGGTGTAGGTACGTGTTGACGCTTAGCCAATATGCTTAGAGCACCCCCCAACTTTTAGGGGATGATAGGGTACATTAGGTAGGACATAGGGACATAGCCCCAAATATATAAATATTAAAAATATATTAATGTTTAATGTTTTAAACTTTTAAAAATAATCAATAATAATACATACATTAATGATGATACATACCAATGACCATTCGATGTTGAATCCAATGGAAACAAACCACAAATCCACTATTGTTATGAGGTTTCAACTACCAAACACTGCACAACACTGCACAACTGCCCAACAATAGCAAAAATATTTATCAACGCTGACGAATGATAATTGTGATTTCTTTGAGTTTGTTTAGGGTTTATAAAGTGTAGGAGAGTTGGTGGAACCCAATACAAATGACTAGGAAGCTGATCATTTGGTTTTAGGGATTTTAAAATAAATTTTATTCTTAAAAGGGGACCATAGGTGGGCACTTCTATCATCCCTAGAGGGCACAAGGTACCTCTGCAGATACCCAAACTCAAGGAACATGAATTTTTGGTACTTTGGGATCCTCATAGGCGTACCATGAATTCCTGAATTATTGAGTATGTATGGGTTGTACTTGGTGTTGAAAAATCTCAATTCCCAGCACCGAGACAAATTTTTTCCTGGTGATTTCCTTGCTGAAAATTAAATTATAGCTCACTGAATAAAATATACTGGCTGGAAACAATAAAAACAACAGAAGCAAATTGGAAAACAATTCTCACACATCACACATAAAATCCGGCCTTCAAATCAACTTTTCATTAAGAATGACTCCAAGCTTACAAGGGCTCCCTTACTGGGAAAATGGCCTACTGAGGAAAAATGCAAATTATAGCAAAACTAGCAACTCTGGCCTTGAAAAACCCTTTGACTGATCTACCTAAATCTGCGTATTGGAATCTTAGATCTGCACTAGATCTGCCTGCTGGTCCTCATATCTTCAAGATCTGCCTGCTGGTCCTCATATCTTCAAGATCTGCCTGCTGGACCTTAGATTTGCTAGATCTGCCTATTGATACCTCAGATTTGCACTAGATCTATCCACTGGTACTTCAAATCTGCACTAGATCTATTTGTTCGTACCCTAGATCTGCTAGATTTTCCTGCTGGTACCTCAAATCTGCTAGATCTGCCTGCTGATACGTTAGATCTACTAGATCTGCCTGCTGATACCTTAGATCTGCACTAGATCTGTTTGCTGGTACCTCAGATTTGCTAGATCTTCCCGTTGGTACCTCAGATCTACTAGATCTGTCCGCTGGTACCTCATATCTACTAGATAAGTCTATTGGTACCAATGTTATCAGAATTGAAAACTAGACCGGACCGGTCGACCCCAAAAATTCAAAACCGGATTGGTTCGGAAATAAACTAGACAAAAAAACCTGTCAACCAAAAACTACATAAAATATTCAAAATTTGAAAAAAAAACATAGATATTCATGTGCATCAATACGAATCCAAACCACTTATACACAAATATGCAAAGATTCTTATTTCTGTAGCGAGATTGCATATAACCAAAATAACACTGAGTGCAATACATATCTGAAGTTTTGAACAAAAATACATCAATCAAGAGGCTCTAAATGCCCTCTCGAGTCCAAAAATAAGCATAGTTTACTGTATGATACTAGAATCTAGATACTACTGTACTAATCATCATAATCCTCATCCTCCTCATCCTCAACATGAATAGACTGGGACCCTACATGGGGATTATGGATTCCGCTTGATTCCCCTGGCCCTGAATGTATTTGTACCTCTAGTTGTGGAAGTGGGTCCAAGTCCATCCAAGAAAGGTCTTCGTTGTCAAATGCTGGTGCTTGACTCTCCACAACCCACTCTGATGAGGTATCAAAGTCATCCATGATTATGTTGCTTGATTCAGGTGTTTTCTTCATCAACTGGTTGCATCTCAACCTAAGGTTGTACTGAACAAAAACTATATCATTCAATTGTTTTTGCTCCAAACGGTTCTGCTTCTTAGTGTGCATACGCTAAAAAACGCTCCAATTGCGTTCATACACAGAAGCACTGCATGTCTGGCTCAATATCCGAATTGCAAATCTTTGTAGATTAGGGCACTGACCACCAAACTGTTGCCACCAATAGGCTGCAATAAGAGTTGAAGGCAAAGAAGCTTTAACAAATGACCTTGAAAGTTGAAACATTGACGCAACTTTTGCAATGAATAATATAATTTGAAAACTTTGAACTTTCTTACCTGGTGGATCCTTTGCTTTGCTTCGTATAGCCATAGACATCCCAAAGGTACCAAGACTCTCATTGAAATGCAAGAGCTTTCTATGTATCTCATTTTGTCTTGTGGGATCAGGAATCATGTGCTCAATGCATTTGTACAATCCCTCTTTTACCTCCCCATCTGCTTCAAAATCTTTTGTATAATGGTACCTTCAAGGTTCAAAAGACAAAAAAATATTCATCAATTGAAATTTAAATTTGAAACTTTCGCTACGCTTTTCTAATGAATAACAGAACTTAGAAACTTTGAAATTGTGAATTTTCTTCAAACCCAATTCATTAAATCAATTAATTTTTCTGTTCACTGATTCTGCGACGTTTTGTTCACAAATAAATAATACACAACAGAAAATAATAACCAGGAACTTAATAATAAAAGATAACAACAATCACATCGCATGTACACAAGTAATTTTTGGACAATTTCCTTGGAAAAACCTCGGAGGGAAAACCAGTGCAACAGATAACGATTTTATTATTATTGAGCAGGAAAATATAGAGATCTCTTACAATAAAATCAGCCCAGCCAAATACAAAACCTTCTCAACAAATGTATGGCTCCGTTCTGCAAATCCTCTTGATCAGATCTGTAGGAAAAGACCTCTGCAATGCTGAAGATGTGTGCCAATCTCAGTGTAGAAGTCTCCTCTGTCTCCCTGCAAACTCTCTCTCCAAACCCTCAAGCAATTCTTCTCTTTCTCTCTTCAGAAAATTGCCTCTCTCTTGTGCATAATACACCCCTCTCCAAGTTGATCTTCTTTTTACTCAATGAGCAAGTGAGAAACCCTATCTCCAAAAGGATGGAGGGCCAAGATTGATCCTCATACACCTTATGAGATCAATGGTCAAGATTAAAAGACCACAACTTAAATTATTTCTCACTTTAACTTTATAAAAAGTACTCATTAAGTCAACATTAAAATATAACCCATTTAATGTACTTTTTCCTAAGCACAATTTTAAGAAAAAGATTAACTCATCAACTTGGAGACGTTTCATTATTCTCTTCCATGCTAGGATGCCATGCATGGTGAAGACCTTCCTTGTTATCCAATCTCAACACTCCCTCTTAGCGAGGAAGGGATTCTGTCTCATCCCCATCTGATCTTTGAACGTTTCAAACTTCTGTCTGTTCAGTGACTAGGTGAAAATATCTGCTATCTACTCATCAGTCTGTATGTAATCAAGCCTCACGACTCCTCTCTATACACAATCTCGGATGAAATGATACTTGATATCGATGTGCTTGCTACGATCATGAAACACCGGATTCTCAGAGAGCTTGATGCAACTTTGATTGTCACAGTGAATCACAGTAGCTTGTAGCTCATGCCTGAACAATCCCAAGAGTAGCTTCCTAAGCCACAGTGCCTCACATGCTGCCAAGCTAGCAACCATGTGCTCTGCCTCAACAGAGCTTAATGCCACTGATTTCTGCTTCTTGTTAAACCAGGAAATGATGCCCGATCCAATGCTGAAACAACCCGAAGTACTCTTTCTGTCCTCTGCACATCTTGCCCAATCATCATCTGTAAAGCTTGCCAATCTCACTCCACCACTACGTTCATATAACAACCCGTACTCCACTGTACCACTAAGGTAGCGAAGCACATGCTTCGTAGCTATCCAATGTACTGTCCGGGGGTCCACCATGAGCTGACTCAGAGTGTACTGCAAAGCTGATATCTGGCCGAGACCAGATACATGGGCGATCCAATTAATTGACGATACACAGTGGGGTCTACTTTTTTTGAATCTGATGCATCAATCTTCCTCCAATTTGTGACTAGAGGCGTGGACATGGGCCTACAATCTGTCATCCTGAACCTATGCAAGATCTCCACTGTATACTTCCCCTGTCCCAAGAAGAAGCGCCCATCCTACTGCCAGACCTCCAGACCAAGGAAGTAATGCATCAACCTAAGGTCTTTCATCTCAAACTCAGCTGCAAGGTTGACCTTGCAATCTGTTATCAATTGCTCATCTCCTGTCAGAAAGATGTCATCTACATATAACACTAGTATGAGAGGCACCTCCCCTGCAAGAAAATACAGGTTCAGATCAACCTCGCTCTGTTGGAAACCCATCTCCCTCAAGTAGCTGTCTATCCTCGAGTACCATGCCCAAGGTGCCTGCTTGAGCCCATACAAGGCTCTCCTTAGTCTACACACATGTGTCTCTCTGTTGCCTACCTCAAATCCCTCTGGATGCTCAACATATCCCTCTTCCTCAACAACTTCGTTAAGGAAAATAATCTTCACGTCCATCTGGTGAACACGCTAGCCCTTTTCTGTTGCCAATGATATCACTGCTCGGATCAAAGAATACCTGGCCACTGGGGCGAAAGTCTCCTCATAGTCAACTCCCTGTCGCTGTGAAAACCCCTTGACCACGAAGCGGGCTTTGTACTTGTCCACGCTTCCATTTGTTGCATGCCTGACCTTGTAGATCCACTTGGATCCAACCACCTTCTTGCCTTTTGGCTTGGGCACCACCTCCCATACATCATTCTTCATAATGGAGGCATATTTCCCCATCATGGCCTCCTGCCACACTCCATCTTGTGTAGCTTGCTCATAAGTTGAAGGCTCTACATCAATGAGCTATGTCATTAACACCATGTACCCAAGTCTCTTTGGTGGTTTACTTCGTTTGAAATCTCTCTGTGGAAGTCCTGCCAACCTAGAATCATTGACTGTGGACTTATACCACTTAGGTCGTGGCCTAGTATTGTGCTCCTATGGAACTGCATCATGCTCCTCCTCCTACTCATCATCTCGCTCCTGATGATCCTGTCCAATTGTCTCCCTCTAAAAACTTGTACCTGTGCCTGTACTAGTACACTATGTCTGACTCTGTGATCTAGTGCTCTGACTCTGTGCCTCCTCACGATTGACTCCTGAATCCTGTCCCTGCTGGTCCTGTGCCTGCAAATCTTTAGACCTCCTCAATGCACGCTCCTCCTCGAACTGTACATTCCTACACACTATTATGATCTTCCTGCGTGCTGGCACAAAGATCCTGTAGGATTTGGAAGCCTCGCTATATCCAACAAGCAACCCCTTATCTACTGTGGGTTCCAACTTTGTCCTCTTCTCCGAAGGGACATGACAATAACATACGCTACCCCAGATGCGAAGATTACAAACATCTGGTTTGGTACCTGTAAATACCTCCTCTGGTGTCAACTTCCCCAAAATTGTGTGGGGACTCCTGTAAAAATAACCATAGCATTCATTCACAATAAAGAAATGCAGAATTTCCACTTACTTCACCAAGAATAATCTAGCAAATCACCCTAGATGAAGATCCTCCACAAGAAAATAGCCAAAATGCACCAAAATTTGCCTCCTTCAAGAAGTGCGCACCACTAGTTTCAGCCAATAACACTTAAGGGAGGCCGAATTTCAGACCTCTACTTGAGTTATGAGTGAATTATGCCAAAATACTAGAGTTTTATCTCTTATTTATACAATGACAATGACCTTTAATTGTCTTTTAGGTCACAAAAGGCCCAGTGGAGACGTCCCCAGTGACCTGGGGGTTTGAGAAAGCAAGGTCAAAATGGCTAATAAAAGATCCCCTCTCACAAGTCACCACTGATCAGAAAGTCCCGGTTTTATAACCAATGATATGATAATGTATCAAGGTGTACCTGCCCGGAACAAAGCAACAAGAAACTATATATATTTGCAAGTACACTTGCTGGTTAGCACTTCATAAAACCATAGACTTTCTCAATAAAAGCAATTGGCTGATAATGATGAAGTAAACATAAAATTATAACAACAATATTTATAAGGCAATACTTCACATAAGTGCCTTGAAACAACTTCAAAATGACTGAGAATAATCAACAATTAACATCATAGTACTAGCATTTATTAGAAGCAATCAAGACAATGCAATAATCAGCCTTTTCAATTGCTTTTAGAAGCTTTTAATGCTGCAATGTATGGCTGTAGCTTACTTTAGTAATAACAGCAATAATGTTAGAACTGGTTAGGCTATTATGGTCTTAGAAATGGTTAGTAGGAAGCTCAAGGTATAGGTTTTGATGGTTATTATGATCAATCACTCAACAAGAAGACTTAGACTAATGCTTTTAGGGAAAATGGAGTCAATGATGTGGCAGCAAATGTTGAAGAGAAATAATGATA
>ML864589.1:7122-22416 GCA_009831015.1 Picea engelmannii | reverse complement strand
GAAATTCCGTTTACAAAAATTTAAGTGCTGGGGTATCAGATACCCAAGTAGAACCATAACTGTCTTCAACATAGATGAATACTTCATGGCACATGAGTTGACCACCGTTGCAAAATGGGCGGTCAACACAACCATTAGGGCTGCATAACCTTAGCTGCTAACACTCTCTTAACTCCTAAACTAACCCTGGACTAGCTCTCTAACTTCACTCACCTAGTCTACTAACTAGGGCGCACCTTTTGGGCTAGTTCTTGGCACTTTTCCGTGGTAGATTTTGCTGCTGCATGCCATTGAATGCTACAGCCATAAGACTGCAATTTTCTGCAGAAAATACATGTTATAACAGCTTGCTTTATTCAGCCTTAAAGTGTCATTTTTCAGTCATACTTGATTGCCATACTCATTGATAATATTGTTGATTGATCTTATGTTTGACATGCTGATTTGAATGTCTTACTTGTTGATATAAACTGTCATCTATTTCTGCAAATTAGGGAAAACAAGCTTAGCTTTCTGATCCATACTAACATATATCACTGCAAGTTGGATTTTCTTGTGTCTCGGGCAGGTACAATCATTCGGAGAAGTAATATACCTTTGGGGCAACAATCACTTGACTTACAAGGCATCTCTTCCCACTTTTCATTCCACTTAGACTTGACCTCTAGGAGATTCACTTTCATTTCTCCCCATCTCCATATCAATCCCCCTAGGGTCACCGAGATCGCCTCCCTAGAGTGACCTAGTCACCCTTGAAGTGCGAGACCTACATCGAGGTGACATTGGGTGTAGGATTCCCAACTTGTAGCACTTGCTTTGTGGTTGGGTCGGGCTTTTCCCAACCTACAACTTGCACTATAACAGGCTCGAAGAGGAGCAACTTCTTCACAAAGCTCATCAATAGAGGCCTGTGAGTGGGAAACTTCACGAGTCAACTGGGCATTGGTTTCCTCAGCTGGTAGACTTCCATGCCCAAGGCAATGTCTTCTGTATGAGGAAGAGCTTTCACTTCCTCCTTTAGATCATCAACAAGATTTGTTTTATCTTGGAATTCATCTGCAAGAGTCTGGAAAAATGATTCCATCTTTCTTTTTAGGAAAGAAACCCTCTTGTATTTCTCAGCTAGGGCAGTATGGAACATGTTATCTTTAGTCTTCAACTGATTTTTCAGTTCTACATTCTCTGTTTGCAACAAGGAAATGGCAGATATTAAGGTGATGACCTCATTACGAAGCTGGTCAATAGCCTTCGTTTCACAGAGTTCCTGCAATCTTCGACCCATATTGAGATATATTGTAAGTCAACAATGTTAATAATGTGCCAGAAAATAATTCAAGGTAGTAAATTGTCCACAAGGTAATTAGTCAACAGATGAACCCAAAGTTCAACTTAAATTAGTCAAACCTAGCGAGGACAAAAGAAAAGTTTTGATCTCAATCTATCACAAATCCTTTTTCAAGACTTAAATTAAAAAAAAAAACTGTATGCGAACTTGCAAACAATGATCCAAAAAAAGTGAATGGGTTGACCACAATGAACAAGTCGACCTCCAGACAAACTTAGAATGCACACTAGCAAATTATAACGAATCTAGGACATCCGTACGTATCCAACTGTCCACACCAAGAAGCAACAAGATGAAATACCAGTTGATGAAAATAAACCACTAGTTGACGGAATGCTTGTTTGGTCAGACACCATGCGGTCGGATCCCCTTTCCAGTCGACAACAAAGGGTAGTCGAGCATATTTTCTAGTCGATGTAGTAGAGTTGGAGTAGGATTTGATTCCGCGGATCGATGTGTAAGCAAAACAAGTTGAAGTCGAATCTTGAGTCGATGGGCACTTGAGCACGCAAGTTGAGTCGACGGATGAGGGCTCTGACTAGTCGAGTTGAAGAAGAGAGAGTTGGTTTTAAATGTGTGTGATTGAATGCAGTGAAGAATGTTGGAATTGGAGATGCCTTTGGAGGGAAACACTCACTTCGAGTCTAAGTGCCCTGAGTCGATGTCTAGTCGAAAAGAACAATGAGTCGACTTAGGACTAAGTTGAAGCTCCACATTCAATGGTTCTCAGTCGATGCCCTCCTTAATCGATCGATGTATCCTTGGTCGAACCTTCCAATAGTTGAGAGAAATGAGCCACTGGATCTGTTGAAATGATGGTATCCAAACTTGCAAACTACAATGGGCAAGTCAACCACAAACGAAGCAAGATCACGCTTCCAGTTGATTCATGAAGCCACAACTGGAAGTCAATCAACAATCGACGAGAAAGCAAATGGTCAAAGAGTTTAGTCGAACGACAATGTTGAACCGGTTGTTATAGCCTCCTCTGGTCGGTGTACGCGTAGATTTGAAACCCTGACAAGCAACTAGATGCATGACTTAAAACATTCGCTCTGAACAGAGATGAGTGAAACTTTCGAACCAAACTCAAATTGTAGGCTAGCAACCATGCTAGGTCCAAAAAATTGGCTTGCCCAACCAACAAACGATGGAACAATTGGGCAAGCAAACTCGAGCAAACACCAGTCGAGTCACCAGTATAAAACCCTAGTTGAGTTTTAAGCAACTCCAATACAGTACAATAGAACAAAATGTGGAAAAAAATTAGGGCATCATGCCCAACTTTGATTCGGTTGTTCACCAAGGAAGAATCACACGCTCAATCCATACGACTGTCTCAACCTCATTTTCGTTCTCTGCGAACCTGAGATAAAAACCCAACAACTTTGATACCATGTTGGGACAAGAAAATAACCACAGAGGAGAAAAAAGGATCCAAAAGTAGTGGTGGTGTCTAAAGACACCATTGCACTGAAGCACAAATGATCTTCATGATCCGATTTTAGATTGATTTGGGGGACCATCTAAGAAATAGGTTTGGTTATGGACCAAACCAAACAACCACATATTGCGTAGATTGTAACTATCCATGAAAAGTGGATCTAGAATTCGAATGTGGACACGGTCAACCATATTTAGTCGGTGGTCAGCCATAGGAGAGCTAGCCTAAAGTGTGAAGAGGGTTGGTGAGGTGACAATGGCTTCCCTCTTAGTTTCTCCAAATCCTTGCTTGAGCTTTAGGAATTTAACTCAAGAAGTGACGTTTTAGGTGATAACAGGCCGCAATGACAGTTTTACCACTCAAGCCAAGTGGCTGTCCTAGTGAGCATTTGAGCAGAGCTTTCTGCATCTCCAACAAAAATCAGGGACATTATCCTCTCAGCATGGAGGGATTGATGAGAGTCGAGACAGTCTAGTGAACATGTAATATGTATTATATTTGTACTTCTCTGTTTTGTACTTTATCCTCATCTCTTTTGAGTGACTTAGTGTGAATTGATCACTTCCTTTATTCTATTTTATTGGAGACTTGGTCAACTTTGATCACTTTTTCGGATTTCCATAATTTGTACTATATATAGTAATACAAATGAGTGTACAACAAGTGCATAGTTCCAGCAATTTTCTCTAATACTTCCATATTAGCTCTCTTGTGTTTTATTAGAATCTTTCTTTTATTAGCTGGTATCGTGCTCATATCACTCTCCTTTTGGATAAAGATCATATCAAGTTATGGTCTTTGCTAGGCCATTTATTCAACAAATTTGATATGTCCCGACATAAAGCACACTTAGTCAACCGAGGTTTTACTTAACTGACTTTGCTTCCCATGATTTGGTCATGTCCATACATCAAAAGCAATTTGACCACCTATCTTTAATTGGTAGAATTCCAACTCTTACTTAAGCCACAAGTTCATGTCTCATGGACAATAAGCAAAACAAAATGTCTTAAAAGTATGTATGATATGGATGGGTGCATCCCACACCTAATAGGGATTTGTACATAATCTCCCATTTTACAAAATCTGGATGATAGCATAAATTTACCCATCCACTCTACATAACGATAATGATATATATGGAAAACATGTACAACATGGGTATTAAAGGGGAAGTACTTGCAATACATCATAGGCCAAAGTACTTGTTTATTATTTGTGAATGCAAAGTACAATTTTTGATAAATTGGCTGGAGCAATCTCCAAATCCTTAGAAATTTTGGCATTATTTTATTTATCATGTGAAGTATGCTATAGAATGTGCTACACCCAGTAGATAGTAAAGTGAGCAGTGAGCACCACTTTCCTGGCTTCTCATTAAACATGATTAAAGATATTCTTTCTTACAACTGTTCTGCTTTGCAGGCAATTAGTATATATTCAAAAGCTCACAGGTTGCATCCTACTGATCCTGTCATTTTGAGCAATCGTAGTGCTGCTTTTTGTCGGTGAGTGAAAAGTTTCTTAACAGTTAATCTGGATTCCAATCCATTCTGTATTAAACTGTGATAATTTAGTTTAACAGAGATACGTTTGATATCATGTAGTCATTTGATTAGAATACTGAAAAGGATTTGGTCACTTTTTATAGTTATAGTCAACATCTGAGGAACCGTCCTGCAGCAATGTCTGAGTCTGAAGCTCTGGTTGGAATGGACCCTATGATGCATGCGGAGGTATTAGTGATCTTCAACTTCAAAATTTGGATTTATTTATATCCTTCCAAAGTGCCCATCTACTATCTTTAACATTAAGATTTAGATTGCTTTACATCCTTCAAAATGCTCATCTATTATCTTTATAATTTTGTGCTTTTCAGCTTGCCTTGAAGGATGCCGAGAAGGTACATGAAATCCGAAATAGTTGGCCAAAATCATATTATCGGAAAGCAGCATCACTTATCCTGGTAATTTTAGACTTTAAGAAAATGGCTATGCTGATGTTACAAGTCCCAATAAGGCTGCTATTATTTTGATGCAATGTGGTCAATTTATTATTCTACTTCTGTTGTAGTGTTCTTTCTACAAATGCTTGCATTGATCTCCTGGTACCAACCCACTACAAGATGGCAGTTCTTGCTTTTCCTGTGTATGCATTCTGGTGGAAGTATTGTTATGAAAGCACTATAAGTCTGAAGTATCTGACTTTTATATTCTAGTGATTTTGGTAATGTTGGAAATCATACAGGGATGAGTTATACATGAATCTTGAAGTTTTGCAGGCTTTGTGTCAGCATTGAAACAACGGGGTGTTAGCATTATATTGTGGTTGTATTATGTAATGCACTGAGTCACTGACACAACAAGGGAAAAATGGTTACAGTTTCCTCCCATTCAAAGAATTGATTATAAACACATTTGTTGAAACTTAGAGCCATATGTTGACAGTTGAATTCCTTTCATGGCTAGTAGCTTGAGCTTAGATAGTGTGCTGTAAACAGTAAATTTTGTTTGCCTCTTTAGAAGATATGGAGCACTGGCATGTGTGAAACCTCCATTAATTATGTGATACTCTAAGATACATGGATAACACTTAGCAAGAGCAAACAAATCCAACACCTATTTTGATAATAATTCCGAGACGGATTGGTTTCTATTTCATTTATTTTATCCTCTTCTCAATGTTCAATTTATTGAGGATCACTTTGATGAGCTATTTTAGGCCATTCCTGTGCCAATTGTTAGATGGACTGTGATATTTGTATTTTACCTCATTTTGTAGGATATGTTGCACAGGAAGGGAATACGAGTGCAATTCCCTTGCTGCAACAGACAAATTACCCCAAAAATGGGTGTACCCAAACCCTGAATAGAAAAGTGTTGGACTTTGTTGAGACAGCAAGGAGAGAATGGGTATAAACAGACAATAAAAAATGTTGTATGCCAATGAGTGAGAAAATTGAAATGGGACTTTTGTTGAAAAACACTGCAGAAAATTTTCAATCAGAACGCTGAAGAGTCAAACAGTACGGAGAAATATTCAGCTAGAGGAAAAGACAAAGAAATAAAAGCTATAAGTTGGCTTGAGCTCTTTCATGTTCATTGTTAGAACAAAATCTAGCACCCCCCATATGATATAAAGTCCCAAGCATCAAGGGGCTAGTTTTATGCAACTCAGGAAGGCTACCCACTGTCACCACAATAGCTCTTCCTCTCACTTTTGGTTGGCTCTTCTCCAACTCAAGGTTTTTTTTTGTAAAGATAGGACTGCTAAGGCTATAGTTTGGAGACACAAGGTGATTTATTGAAGAGTAAGCCTAAGCTAAAGAAATGGTTGTACTATGGATGAATAAATAAATGGTGTGAGAACAAAAGATGAAGGTTGAAAACCCCAAGACCAGGGCCTAATCAAACCTTGAGCAAATGGAGTTGAGGAAGTATGGATCAAAGAGGGCGAATGCATGAAAATGTAAGGTAAATTAGAGCTGATTGCCACAAAGAACCTTGGGCAAATGGAGTTGAGGAAGTATGAATCAAAGAGGGCGAATGCATGAAAATGTAAGGTAAATGAGAGCTGATTGCCACAAAGAACCTTTGCTTGCTAAAAATTATTATATAAAGTTAACCTTGGAGAGCTAGATTTACCACTCATTAACTTAGTTACGGAGGTGATGTTACATAAATTCCAATAACTAGTTTTGATAGGTGCAAGATACACATAACATCAATAAGCATAAGAGGGATTATTATTTATATCCTCACATTACACCATTCAAATGACAAAATGCTTCATTATAAGGCCCCCATAAAATCTACAAGGGTTTCCTGTTAAATTTTACCTATATCTCAGTCACTGAGATTGCTGCCAATAAATTAACTTAACCAGAAATTATCAATGCTGATATAAAATCCAAGTTTATGCAGTAATAACCTACAGCTGAGATATAAAACAGAAAAATGACAGCGGAAGCATATAGAACCAGGCACATAAAAATTATAGTACACCAGATATTACCCTGCAAACCCCAATGTGGGGAAAACCAACAAAGGAGGGCCTCTTATTGAGGCTTTTGAGGAAATTTTACAGCAAATACAATTCAGAAATTCCTTACAGAAAGTTTCTGGGCAGGGTTTTTCCTCTCCACAGGCTTTTTATGGCCCAGCTAACTCAACACTCCTTGCTGTAGCTGTACGGCCTCTGGTACAGCATGATGTTGACTGAAAATGCACCCAGAATTTGGCCCTGTTCTCTGCTGAACAGAACGACTGAATCTGGCCAGTTCTGGATGAGGATGTAGAGCCCTAACTCGCCCCACTTGCTGCTGTAAAACTTGGCCTGAGTTGAGCCTGGTGCTGGCAGCCTAACATGGCCCTGTTCCTGGCCTCTTTCAGCTGCCTTTCTCTATCAGATTCACCCTCCTCAGCTGCTGCTTGCTCCAGCACAGTTCGCCCTCCTTCCTTAGCCTCAAGCACCCCTCCTTCTACTCACTTGCTCACTCACAAATGAGAATGTTGTGTGTCCTCACACCCTTAGCCCCTTCTTTTATCCTTCAACCAGCCACCTAACAACCTTGAGATGTGTGCCCAACCATGCTCTCAATGGTTCATATTTGAGGCTGCCATCTTGGGCTAGACCCCACATCCCACTAAGTGGTGCGCCCCCCTTGGTAGGGTCCCACACAGCACTAAGTAGGGCACCTCCTTTCCTGGCCCCCACAATCCACTCAAGACTGCTTTTTTTGCTGATTAGCCTAAGTCTGATTTAGGCTGAGATAATAAGGCTGATATGGGCCTTGGTGTGTCCATCAGCTCCCCTAGGACACTTAGGCACAGCTGAAACACCTTACGAGCTAAAAATTAACATTCCTACAAAAATAAACAACATATAAAAAAATGAGTTGCATGCATGAAAGCCTCACATGAACAAGATGCCATGCCTTCAATCTTTTGTTAATCCAAGCATGTGATGTACAAATGTAGCACAAGGGGAGAGCTCCTCAATCCCCAAAGTCTCAACCACCATCAAATGGAGAGAAAGATCCTCTTTAGAAAGAGAGTCTCTTCTCTCTTACAATAAAAAAATATTTTTCTCCAACTAATCCATGACAAGCCAAAGAAATAATATAAAAATGTAGTTAGATCCCTCCTCAATCCATGGTTGACCATGCCAATCTATGTGGACACCAATGTTATCAGAACCAGAAACTGGACTGAACCGGTCGACCCCAAAAATGCGAAATCGGACTGGACCAGAAAAAAACTGGTCGACCAAAAACTACATAAAATATTCAAATTTTGAAAAAAAACATATATATTCATGTGCATCCATATGAATCCAAACCATTTATACACAAATATGAAAAGTTTCTCATTTATATAGCAAGTAAGAGTGCATATAACCAAAATAGCATCGAGTGCAATCTATCTTTGGACCAAAATACATCAACAACGAGGCTTTAGATGGCCTCTAGAGTAAAAAAAAAATCATTCTACAACAAATAACTACCTATCATCAAGATCATTACTTATATTAGGATCCTCATCATTAATGTCACCCTCTAAGCATTAAAATTGTTGATGTTTTGGATGCTGCGGGAGGACCTTTCCCTCCTAGATGACCTTTCTTAGATGCGGAGAAGCTTTCGGAAGCAAGAAATCCATTGGATAGATGTTCAAATACCCTAGAAGAGAAGTCGGCCTAGAAGAATAAAGTATAATGAAAAGACACCTTCCCAGAAGAGAAGTCGGCCCAGCTAGAAGGACAATAAGACTATAAATAAGGTGACGCCTTACCTCATTTATTCACTCACTCACACTCTCCCAGCTACACAGGAGCAAGGTGCAAGTTTGGAAGAGTTGACACAGTAGCTGCAACTGCACAGTTTATTATTGCTCAGTCTTTTGCTATCTCTCTCTTGTGCACTACTCCTTGAGGAGGTGGGCTACCTTTGTATGGTGCTGCTGCTGCAGCTCGGGTGGTATTTTTGGTTAAGCTAGCACTTGTGCTAGGGTTTATTTGATTGGACTTGCTTTGTGAACGAAATCTATCTAAGAAAGGTTGCTGGGTTTTTTCCCCCATTTGGGGTTTTCCCAGGATAAATCTCTTGTGTTCTTTTTTGTCTCTTGTTTATGTTGCTACTGCTCAATACATCATATATATGTTAATGGCAACGAAGTAAAAGAACACTAGTAACACTAATGCTCTGTAAATAAGGAAAATCCAACATGGCATCAAAGCTGGTTACCTTCAGAACAATTTGACCACTGGAAGGAAGATCGGTACAGCGACACCTTGCAGCTACAATACTTTGTCAAGCTTGTTGAGCACTATCCCGAGGACGTTGGGAATAATTCCTTCACAGAGCAGTGCGCCCTAACCTAGCGCACCCCCTGAAACCCTCAGCGTGCAGTTTGGTGAAGTTTGAAAAATCAAGGTTTTTCAGTGCTAGGGTTTCTACCGGCGAAAATATCAACCAGTACGAGAGTTGAGGATAGATTGGATGGAGCATATAACTTCAGATCCTAGAAGCATAGAATACAACTCATTCTAGAAGAGAATGAATTATTGGATCACGTCAAAAAGATGCTTCAAGAACCCGAAGACTAAGAAGCAAAGGCAAAGTTCAAGAAGAATGAGGTCAAGGCCAAGAGGATCTTGACAGACTCAATCAGGGATCACCTGATACCCAATGTATCAGAACTAAAGACTGCAAAGGAGATGTTTGATGCCCTAACCAATCTCTATGAAAGCAAGAACACTAGTCGGAAGCTTACCCTATGACATCAACTTAGAAATGTGACTATGAACAAGTCAAAGACGATAACTAACTTCTTTACAAGGATCTCGCAGATTAAAGACCAGTTAGCAGCCATTAGAGATCCAGTAGAAGATGCTGAACTAGTAACCACTACGCTAAATGGTTTCCCTCCCTCTTGGGACCCATTTGTCCAAGGAATTTGTGCAAGAAGGAAGTTACCCAAGTTATGGGCAGATTGCTCTCAAGAGGAATTTAGATTGATGTCCAAGAAAGAAAAGGTAGATGATGAGGAAATCCAAGCACTTGCAGCACTAGTGAAGAAGAGAAAGGAAAGAGAAGAAGGCAACCCAAGGAAGTCTAAGAAGCCATGTTGTAAGAGGGATATGTCAAAGGTTCAATGCTTCAATTGCAGGAAGATGGAACATTATGCCGCACAATGTCCTCACAAACATGAGAAGGAAAAGAAGCAAAAGCACCATGCACATGCAACTGATGCTAAAAAACACAAACCCAGAGATGAAGAATTTGTATTCATTTCAGCACTCACCAAAACCATCACTCAAGGAAGCGATACCTGGCTCATAGATAGCGGTGCTTCCAAGCATATGACCGGATTCAAAAACTCTCTATCAAAATTAACAGAAAATGACTCCTCACTTCAAGTGGTGCTTGGAGACTGTTATCGCACAATCTGTACTTGCCCAAAGCCCAAGGAAAGTGGATGCAAGATTGGCGTAACAGGGGGTGACCTATCACTGTCACCTAAATAGGAAACCCCTTTCTGTTTAGGAGTATATTGAAGTTACCCCAGGGGAGACGTCCCCAATGACCTAAAGGGATGATAAGAATAAGGCGAGGATGCAAGAAATCCCCCTCACTGGCCACTCAAGTCAAAAAAGGTTCTTAAGATCTTTAAGGGATGAAGCAACGGTAAAATGGAGTTTACCTACCCAAAACAAGGCAAAAAAGAAAATATGGCAGTGTAATGTTCCTAACTTGGCTAGTCTAGCAAACTCTGCTAATGTGTGTAGGATTAATTTCTTACAGCATATAAATGATCATACAAATAACAAATGTGACAAAAGACTGCAAAGTTTATATTATGATATCTCTGCGGAGTACAAATGCCAGATTCGGCTGAATAAAAATGAATCACTCGCCTAGATCAAATGACAAAAGGATCTTAGTCGGAATACAATAAGCAAACTAAATGATAATACCCGATAATAGATGAGCACTGCGGGACCAATGGATGAGCTGGAACTGTGGCAACTCGCACGGTAACTGTTGTAAGTCCAGAAAGTTTTCCCTGGTGGCTAAACCTCTCGGAATGGCCTGGAAATTGTCCCAAATGGTGCGCCCTGCTCTATCTCTCAGTGTTGGTGACTGACTGGCCCCTCTGCTGGTGTGTCTAGACTCCGGATGGATCCCCCTAGGGGAATGCGCCCCTCTTTCACTGGAAAACTGCGCCCTAGTGATTCCACCGTCGAAATCGGCTGAGATGTGTCTCTAAATGATCGCCTCGGCCTACTGTGAAATGGGTCAGAAGGGTTTCCCTAGATCTGATCTGATGATCGCTTGGGAACCCCAGATGTGTCCGCCCAAAGTGCCACACTCCCAATGTCTGGAAAATGTGCCCCAGATGATTCCTCCGTCGGAATCTGACGAGGAATCATGCAAAATATGTGCCTTGCCTTCCTCTCAACTAGGTCGGAGGGGAATCTTTGAACTCTCCCTGGATGGGACAAATCGATCCACTGAACCTCCTCAGAAGCTACGCCCTCACCCTGAATAAGTGCGCCCTTGTTGCTGGAACCTGTGTAACTGCTGTTGAAGAATGATGGAAGACCTGTGTGATCTTCCCAGTGGCTAGGGTGTGTCTCTCAACACCGAAATCAACGAACTGGTGTCTTCCTCCTGGAATCCACTGAACTATCTCTCCTGAGATGCGCCTCTCTCCTCAATGACAAGTCAAAATCTGCATAATAATGAATTAGGTTGCTTTACCCTTCCTTTATAGCTTCCCGAAACCCTAATTCGTTGTTGACCTTTTCCCTCCAAGTGACTTTTACTTTATTTTATTATTCCTTGATTAAATCACTTAATTAATTAATTAATCAACCATTTTACCTCAAAATGATTTATCCATCCTTCTGGCTTCTCCGGCCACTGAAAGTCACTTCTCATCATCTTATCCTGTAATGCTCTTCTTCCCGATTCTGATGAGCTATTATACTAAGAGGTTTCTCCAAGTAACATGCCCATTATGACCTTCTTAGTGAATTTAATTAAGATATGACCTATAATAACTCAAAATTACGGAAATCGTCGGAATGCAACAGAACCAAAGCCAAGCTGAGTGGAATGGATCCTGATGATGAACGATGCAATTCGGGCCCAATAAAACCCCTCAATATCTCTCGAACTCTCTGTCACCCCTATCTGGCTACTCTGGTAGGCATAACACTCTGTAATGTTATAATGTCCCAAAATGAAGACATTACAATCCTCTCTGCCGGAATATTGCTTGTCCTCAAGCAATAACTGAATCCAACTACATATGATACCGAGGTCCCATATCCACCTGTGTGACACAAGGTAGACTCCCCTCAAGATGTGGCCTCTCCAAGTGCTCACCACGCATGAGATCCACATGCTCTTGATGAGTAGAATGATCAATGGCCAAAGAATCTCAGTCAACTCTCTGAGCAACCACTCTACTCGAAACTCAACTCCATCAAACGCTGAACTACCAAGCACTCCAATCCCTGGATCCCATATCAGAACGTGAACTTCAATGCCTTGTGAAATATAGTCTTGTAACATATCAATACCACAAGTCTCCTGCAAATAACACACGGTCTCAACCCAAAATGAGTTTGTCCTCCAAGACCGTACCAACCCCAACACGTCCTCCACCAACTAAACATGCTGCTGCCATAGTGAGGTACTACAAGACCTCAACGAATCACCAACAAGTGACGTGCTCCCCCCAATACTGAAGCTTACTTGAAAGTCAAAGTGACTTCCCCCTGCAACGATCCACTCATCTCCATCAGTCAATGAAATGCCTAGCCCCGTAATCCCAGGGTCCCATGCTAGCCTCTGATAGGGACCATCACACGGACGCTGCACTACTCTGATCACGACTGTCTGCTCAAAATATACATACTGGATCCCCCACTCCTGGATCCTCATGCTGAAGTACCTGTGAAAATTGGGCATGCTGTCAAGAAGCTGAACCTGTAAAGGTATCTCTGTGGAATCCTCATCTGCCCAACCACCTCCATACTCGATCATGAGTATCAATAGGGAGAACCTGTCTCGCCACATAGAACAAGTCCTTGCAAGCCCTCTCAAAACCATCCAAGAGTGAAGTATGTTGCTCTCTGGCGCAACCTAGGCCATCATAAGATGAAACAACCCACTAACCAAATGGACTCCTGGATCCCATGAAAAAATTGGAAGTTCATCACTTCCAATCCCCACTAACTGCTCATGTGTCATACTGATAACTGTCAAAAGCCCTCCATCCTCATCCCAATGAGAATCTGAATCTGTGTCACCCTTTGAGATATTTGCTATCCCATGGCCTAAGATGCTCATCATCATGCCCAAGGTCTCAACTGTCTGTCTCTGATGATCCACCCCTATCCTGCTGTATGCAATAAAGACACTCCTGTCAAGTGGTCTCGGCCTACCAACTCTCCATGTCCCCTGCCACTGTTTATCTCCCCCTATGCTGCTGTCATTGATGAAAGTATCGGGAAAAGCTAACAGAAACATTTGTAACCGACTGTAGGACTGGAAAGTATCATATGCTTTGGTCAATCCCTAGGATTGGACCAAAAGCTCATCCACTAGCACCCATGGTGAATAATCGTCTAAACTTCGGCTATCGGATACAATAGATAACCCCACAAACTGCTGGTCAATCACTGTCCCTCCATCATCACTCATATAGTTGCTGCTACTGTGAAGGTGATCTCCCAGAACTATGTGATGTTGCAAGGGAGAGGAATCTCCATGCTCCACTAGGCGTGTCTCCTTCCTGCAATCCAATGCGTCGCCATGAATCTTGTTATCGCACAATTCGTACTTTGATAGAAGGAAAGGTTAAAGGAGAGAAAATTGGCGTAACTGGAGACTAATCCTATCATTGTCACCTCAATAAGATTCTCTTTCTATTTAGGGTGGTAGGCCCACGGAAGACGTCCTCGATGACCTGGGGGTTTGAGAAGGCAAAGTCAAAATGGCTAGAAAAAGATCCCCTCTCACAAGTCACCACCGATCAGAAAGTCCTGGTTTTATAACCAATGAAACGATAATGTATCAAAGTGTACCTACCCAGAACAAAGCAACAAGAAAACTATATATTTGCAAGAGCACTTGCTGGTTAGCACTTCATAAAGCCATTGACTTTCTTAAATAAAACAATCTGCTGAATATGGTGAAGTAAACAGAAATCTTATAACATCAATGTTTATAGAGCAATACTTGACATGAAATGTCTTGAAACTAGCTTCAAAATGACTAAAAACCATTAACCATTGAAGTCATGACATTAGCATTTGACAGAAGCACATAAGACGAAGTACAATTCAGCCTTTACAATTGCTTTTATGAGCTTTTAATGCTGCATCTAATGGCTGTAGCTTACTTTAGTGACAACAACAATGGTGTTAGTAGATCAAGCTATTCTAGGGTTAGAAAGTGTTAGTAGTTTGTTTAAAAAAGTAGGTTTTGAAGGTTGTGTTGATCAATTACTCTTAGTGAGGACTTGTTATCGCACGGTTTGTAGGAAGGGTTTAGGCAGCTTGAGTCAAGTCTTAAAACCGGCGTAACAGGAGCTTCCCCACCCACTGTCACCTCGATGGGGGGCTCTTTCTATTTAGGAGGGCTAGTCCAAGGGAGACGTCCCTATGTAATCTGGGTTAAAAGGGCAGAAGGGGTAATGGCAAAGATAAGAGGTTCCCTTTCACAGATTACTGCCCAATAAGAGATAGTCAAGAGAAAAGTCTTCCACTGAATGGCACCTGTTTGCGAGACAAGACAAATGACTAGAATATATGCTGCAGTGGTTAGTACTCCAAGATATTAATGACTATCTTTATCATATATATGAGCAAATGATTAAGTGCTATTATTGACGAAGTCAATGATGGCTAAATAAAGGCAAAGATTTATATCACTTCTTCAACATAGCATAAGAGATGATAAGCATTCAATGTTCATAATCAAACCTTGTATTATATGTCAATGCAATAAATATCTCAAAATAGCTCACACATATGAAGTAGCTGCGTCACTATATATTGTTGCTGCAATGATGATGATGTCAGCCCTATTTTAGGTCAAAATTGAGACAATTGAGTGGAACGTTTTAGCAAAAAGGCTTGTGAAAGTGATCTACACCTCAATGTCTATCAAAATAGATGATAAAAGTCACAATGTTGCAAGCATAAGCAAGAGATCAAAACTATGTGACGTCACCTATATAAATCTTGTTGCAGTTTAGGGTTAGCTAGCCAAGGAGTGACGTTTTGACAAATTCAACCAACAAAAATGAAATAAACCTCCACGGCTATGATAAGATGACTAGGCTGCACCTTTCTATCCAAACAAAAGTTAAAATCAGCAAGACGTCACCTTATTAGGGTTAGTAAAGAAAAAGCTAGGGTTAGACGCTAGGTTAGTTAGGGTTTCAAATTGAAAGTAGTTTGAAAGAGAGTTTAAGGCATAAACAAG
>ML864588.1:0-11967 GCA_009831015.1 Picea engelmannii | reverse complement strand
AAAAATGAAGTTGCAGTAATAAAATATCAGAGAACAAATTTCAACAAACCAGAACATTCACAGATGTGGATAGCAAAGACTGAACAAGTGAACATGAGTGAAGTCAGTTGTTGCAAAAAGAATTGAAGTCATGTGACAAGCATAGTATAAACTTTCTCAGACGACTTTAGAGAAATGCATAGTAGAAAAGTATCATGGATAGAGATGGATACATTTGGCTAGATATCGATGAGAATCAATGGACAAATCCAAGGGTGGTTTGAAAAATATGAGCTACAATTGCGTAGTCTTCCAGTAGGACAACACTATCTGCAACAACAACATTATGATACACATGACATCCTGTGGAAATAACAAGAGGAGAGACCTTGTCAGGAAGAGATACCCTTTTTAGAAACAAAGGGGGAGAACAGTCAGAGGCAGATAGAGAAGACTGACAGGGGGAGTTATTCAATTATGGCACCTAGAGCATGATTGTAGGGGGACTTACTGGAGTTCAGATATTGATCAGTAGCATATAGACAGACATATCATAGGAGGAGAAATTCTTTGCCATTGATGTCAAAGGGGGGAGTAACTTCAGAGGAGAGAAGCATCATCATAGGGGGAGATTGTGTATGAAGTTGGTGTGTTTCCATCAATGACAAAGGGGGATATTGTTGGACATAGTGTCATTAATGTGTTGTCATTGATGTGAAACGATATAACATTATGCAGAGTTAATGAGAAATAAGTATATGCGGTATAACAGTTAGCTGAAAATGTCAGACAATATGTAGAGATCAAAGATCAGAAGGAAGAGCGCATTGTAGAAATGTCATCGGGATTTATGGAAAGATTGATAAGTCGATCGATACAAAGGAAAATGTGAGAAGCCTCAACAACCATCTGATCAAGAAATTGACGGTGTTGATCGTCTCATGTAACGGGATTTATCCCACATTGGGAGTGCGAAAAAGATTATGTAGGTTTATATACACAACACTCTCGATAGCTTATCGACGCGTAGTGAAAGGGTATGGTGGGGGATCTAGGTGCCTGGACAGCTCGAGAAGCTCACCAGCCTAGACACCAGGACGACTTGTCAGGCCCCCTACCTTTTGGTCAAAGCGACAATAACTGTCGATCTGATGACGAAGGATCTTGACCGTTCATTAGATTTTTTTTTTTTTTTATAGATATACATTTCACATTGGTCATATGAGTGACTGTGTGCTTAAGGACCATTAGAGGATTGGTCAACAATTAGATCAATTTGTGATCGTCGGATATGCAAGCGCAGATCAAGGGCAGGGATTGATTGCGGAGCACGAAGGGAGAATTAAACTATGCGTTAATTCCAATCCCACAATTAGTCTAGATCATCAGATCTCATGGACTCAAAGATCGAATACTACGATTGATCCACCAAACGATTAGATTAAGTCGTGACCGTTAAATACGCAAGCATCAGATCAAGGGCAGGGATTGATTGCGGAGAGCGAAGGGAGAATTAAACAATGCATTAATTACAATCCCGCAATTATTCTAGTTCGTTGATCGTCACCCGCCAAATAGATCTATGGTTGACATTAGTTCCACTACCAATGAACCGCTTTTCCATTGCGTAGATCGACGATAGTTTTAAACGTCATGCTAGTTGGGACCCCACAATCATCCCTGATCGTTGATATACTCCGGGAGCATTCTCGACTGATGGATATAGTTGAGTGGAAGGATAGGATAAGCAAAGATGAAGACCATCCGATACGAAGTCCCGAAGTAAATGAGGACCGTCCTATCTATTCAGAGTGCGCCAAGGTAGCAGTGGTCAACTTTAGCGTTGACCACTTTGGGAGAAAAGGGTTGAGAACAAGTAAGATCACATGAAGGCTAAAGTACCAAAGCAAATGTGAACCGTCCGATATGAAGAACACTTCGGGAGATATCAGGACTTTCAGATCATGTTTAATGGAAGGATAGAGTAAGCCAAAAATGTCCTGAAATAGATGTAAGCCATATGATCTGAGGAAATACTATTGGATTATTGAGAGGGGGGTGAATAAGTAATAGAGCAATTTAATCCTTTTTAACCATATAATCCAAGTGTTATATCAATGTAGCATTATCATCCAATAATTGCAGAGTAAATAAACAATGAACAAATGAACAATCATACACATACACAATACACCCGTGTTTTAGGTGGAAACCCAAAGTGGGAGAAAACCACATAATTCTTTTTCTTATATGTATTGAAGAATTACATTCATTGGAAGCGTCAAATTCCTTTGTTTTCCATCTGTAACTGGAAGGAGGCTCCAACCCCCTTGTTTCTTAGGCTACAACCTGAGGGAAGCTCCAACTCGCCTATTCTTTGGCTACAACCAGAAAGAGGATACAACCCCCTATGTACTTCAACTACAATCGTAAGGTGGATACAACCACCTGTCCTTGCCCCATCCAACCACCCTGAAGTAGAAGTAGAATGATGGAACCACTGTCACACTATCATTGTGAGATATACCACTGTAAACCTGTACCAATAAACCTGGACCATGCATCAACCTGTACCTCAACCTGTAATCAATTTGTACCATAAACAAGTGCATCAACCATGCACCAATCTGTACCAAACAACCTGTAATCAACCCGTACCATAAAAAAGTGAATACAACCATGTACCAAGTATGTACCAATCATGTGTCAACTGCTCATCAACTATGACTCATCAATATGTACCAACATCATCAACTATACACCTCATGTATGTGCTAGCTCATCTACTACTTGTCTCAACCATGTACCCAACATGTACCTTAACTAAAATCCGTCATCAATTTCATCATTGAAATATGATTTGTATCTCTGTAATAGACCTATTTTATATGATCACATACTTGCAAACCTTCCTTAACTTTAACAACAAGAGACTAGCATTTTCATCAAACCTTTCTTTAGTCTCACATGACTAGTTTGGGATTAGTCAACAACCCTAACCTGAAATAATCATAACTATGTACCTGTAATGAATAAAGATAAGAAAATAGTACACACTATTCTTCAGTTTGTTTTATGCAATTCCTCTAGGTTTCACTACTTGGAACCCCTCAAAAAAGGAGTTATAGAAAAAATGGCATACCTTGCTGAATTCAGGATTATTCTAGAGAGAAATATTGTAGAGAGTTACCTGCATGAAATATTTGTTGAATGGATCTAAAACTGTTACATAGAATACTACAAACTGTAAACTAACCAACACATTTGGTCTTACTAAATTTGGATCTGTTATGAAGAAGTTATGACGTGTTTACCCGAAACACCTGTTTTAGACTAGTTTTAAGACAAGCCACAAACCCTATTTTCCACGGAGTGTAACTCGAAAAATAAAATGACCCGCAAGATAAAATGTTTACAATAGATACTTGGATATGTTTCCTCAATGGCCTATCAATTTAACGGTTTGAATCATTCTAAAAAAAAAACTATTGTGAAAATGGTGAGATGGCCTGTAATTAACATACCTTAGAAAACATCATCAAAAGAATTTATCCTCCCTTGAATTCCAACCTTATTTTCTTCACCTTCCTTCTGAAATTCGGAATAGGTATCCTTTGGTTACCTCAGTCACCTATAGAGATTCAATATGCTCAAGTGAAATATAAAATGAGAGAGCCTTGTCTTTTATTTATACTCTCCAAGTAGCTTCCTTAAAAGCATCTTCTAGGTCACTTTGCCCATATTCCTTATTTTAGGGTTAACCCACTTCTAATTTCTCCATTAAATTTATTATTTAAATAATTTCTTTTGTATTCACTTTGAATTATAGTACACTCATCACTTCACTCTGATGTTCTTTTCTACAACTTGTTCCCGTAGAAAGTGATACTTGATTGGAATGTGCTTTGTCTTGGAGTGCATCACCGGGTTCTTTGAGATACTGATGGCACTTGTATTATCACAATAGATTGGAATGGGCTCATCATACTCAAACTCTATATATGTCAGAGTTTGTTTCATCCAAAGAACCTGTGTACATCATGATGCTACTGCAATATACTTCGCCTCGGCTGTAGATAGAGATACTGATGATTGTTTCTTGCTTATCCATGATACTAAACACTCACCCAAGTATAACATTGCTCCACTGGTGCTTCGTCGGTCATAAATACAACCTCCCCAATCTGCATCTATGTAGGCAATAAGAGATAGATCCTTTCCTTTTGGATACCATAATCCAAACTCTTCCGTTCCTTTGAGATATCTGAAAATCCTCTTCACTTCTAACACATGTGATTCCTTTGGTGTTGCTTGAAATCATGCCACCTGTCCAACTACCTACATTACATTTGGTCTGGATGTTGTCACATATATTAGGATACCAATCATTGACCTGTATTTCCTCTTATATGTAGACTTTGAATCATCATATTTTCTTAACTTGCAACTGGTTTGCATGGGAGTGATAACTACTTTGCAATCTTCTATTCTGAACCTCTTTAGCATTTCTCTGATATACTTGGTTTGAGAAATAAAAATTCCTTGGTTGCTTTGATGTATCTGAAGTCCCAGAAAGAATGATAGTTCTCCAAGTAATGAAATTTCAAATTCATTCTGCATATCCTTCTGGTTGTTCAATGTAGACTTCTTCTTAAAGTTCCCCATTCATAAAAGATGATTTTACGTCCATCTGATACACTTTAATATTTTTGGAGAATGCATAAGCTAAAAGCAATCAAATTGCTTCCATTTTGGAAACTGGGACAAATGTCTCTTCAAAGTCGATTCCTTCAACCGATGCATATCCTTTACATACCATTCTAGCTTTGTTCCTTGTAATCTATCCATCTTCATTCAATTTATTCCTGTATACCCATTTTGTGCCGATCACATTCTTATCCTTTGGTCTTGGAACCAATTCCCAAGTGTCATTTTTCTCTATTTGATCCAATTCTTCATCCATGGCCTTGTTCCAAAATTATCCATGCTGGTCTCTTCAAAATAGGTTTGTTCAATCGTAGATGTGAGTGCTCGATCCGTTTGTTTTGGTGAACATATTCTTCTTCTAGTCTCAACTCCTGCATCTTTGTTTCCGATAATATGATCTAAAGGATGATTCTTTTGTACTCGTTTGCTAGGTGTTTTTGGAGTTACTTTCTAAACTTGTTCTTCTGTTTCTGTCAGATCCTCTTCATCTTCCCCTTCTTTTTCATCTTTTGTTTCTTCTTCGTAAAGTTGTTCCGTTTATTGATTTTCTTCTTCCTTTAATTCTTGTCTACCTGTTTCATCAATTGTTACGTTGATTCTTTCCACCACTTTGTTCAATCTCAGTTTGTAACACTTGTATGAATTTCGTGTACTTGAGTAACCAACAAGTACTCCTTTGTCCACACAAGAGTTAAACTTTCCCATTTTTCCATATTCTCTTTTGATGTAGCATTTGCTTCCAAAAAATTTGAAGTGCTACATCTCGTAAGGAATTTTTTCAGTGTTGTTTCTGAGCATTAATTTGTTTTGAATGTGAATTTTTGTATGCACTGCTTGTGTCCAAAAAATATCTATCAATTTTGAATCCATTAGCATTGTTCGAGCCATTTCCTGTACTGTCCTATTCTTTCTTTCAACAACTCCATTTTGTTGAGGTGTCCTAGAAACGAAGAATTGCCTTTTTATTCCATGACTGCTGCAGTAGTCCATAAATTCCTTTGAAGTGAGCTCTCCTCCATTATCAGATCTCAAGCATTTGATTTTTGAATCCATTTAATTTTCAATCATTTCCTTGTAGATCTTGAAGTTTTCAAAAGCTTCTGACTTATTCTTGAGAAAGAAAACCGCGGCCATTCTTTTATAATCATAAACTAATAACATAAAGTATTTCTCACCTTTTAAGACCTTTGTTGTAGTTGGTCCAACTAGATCAATATGCACAGTTTCCATTGGTCTTGTCATTGAATATTCCTTTGATTTGAACCTGGTCTTTGTTTGCTTTCCTTGTTGACAATGCTTGCATAAAGTGTTGGTTGGTTTCGTGATATGGGGAATTTCTTTGACTACTTCTCTTTTGCTGACTTTGACAAGGTTATCAAAATGTATGGGACCCATTCTTCTGTTCCATAGCCAACTTTCATCTTCCTTTCCTAGACAATACTTTTCATTTCCAATTTCACTTAACACATATATGTTGCTTGAAGTTCTCGCAGCTGTAGAAATCAATTTTCCCGGACCTTCTTTTCTTATCTCACACTTTTGTGAATCAAAAGTAACTTTATGACCTTGGTCATACACTTGAATCACACTTAGAAGATTATGTTTCATATCTTCTACTAGTAGAACATTTTCTGCCTTTGTATTCTTGTTCCCAATTCTGATTGTGCCTTTTCCAATGATTTTGGCTTAATCATCATTTTTGAAGGAGATCGATCCATCTCTTTCCTTTCGTAATGTAAGAAACCTATCTCTACCACTTGTCATGTGTTTTGAACACCCATTGTCAACATACCAACCACGTTTCTTCCGCTTATCTTGTAGAGTGAGTGTGCATTCTTCATTGCTATACTGATCCTACTTTCTTATACATGTCCTTTTCTGAGGTTCCTATCTGTGACTATTTTTATTCTATTTCGATTGTCTAGGAGGGACTGACATTCTGCAATCTTTGGCCACATGTCCAAAATTGTTACATTTGTAACATTCCAATTCAGTGCTCAAAGATTCAAACATGTTGTAACTTCTTCTATGTGTTTCACTTGGCCTTCTTGGATAAACCCTTTGTGTATGAATTTCAAAGTTGTTTTTGTTCCTATTGTTATCTCTGCAATTCATAGCTTTATGTCCAAAATTATTACATGCATAACATAAAACAACAAAGATAGTTTGATACCTGGGAGTTGAAGATATTCTGAAAGGAGGTATTCTTATGAATTCTTCTTTTTCCTGAGGTTTATATGTCAGTTGTTGATTCTAAAATCTGAATCCTCTCTATGGAGGAGTGTCCCTATAATATTCCTTGTAGATCTTCCTATCCCCCTTGATTGTTTCTGCAAATCTTTTTGGATATGTTTCTTGCTCTGTTGTTTTGGAGCTTGATCCTTTTTCTGTCTAATTGTATCCAAGTCCGGACTTTTCATGATGAGATTTTTGACCGATGATAATGTTAAGAACCAAATATCAATATAGCATAGAAAAACCTCAGAGAAAGTACTCAACGCCTTGAAATAGAGAGAATTTCAAGTAATAAGCCTCTTCGAGGGGGCAACCTCCTTATTCCCCACATAAATGTCCAAATACCAGAGGATTCCAAATGAAAATGTCTCCTTGGTATATCTAGGATACTAAGAGGTACAATTACAACTAATGGACTCAAGACGACATAAATAAAATAACATTACTAATGTAATATGCCCCAATTAAGGGGTAATGAGACACTATTTAGGGCTTAACATGCCCCTCCCCTTGAAACAAGTGTTGTTCGCAATGCTTGAGTAAATCTGGATGCTTATGTATAAAAGACTCATCTTCCCAAGTGGAATCCTCAGCCGGTAGTTTCCTCCATTTAATGAGATACTCTGAAATGGATCTATTCCCCAGCTGGCGAATTCTTGTGTCAGTGATAACTTCAGGCCCCAACATTATTTTTCCTTCCTCGTCACATTCTCGCAATATAGTTTGAACTGCGATATTGTCACCTATAACCTTCTTTAAGCATGAAACATGGAAAACTGGGTGTACTCGTGAAGATGCAGGCATTTGCAATTTGTATGCCATAGTACCAATCTTTTGCAACACCTTATAAGGGCCATAGTACTTTGGTGATAATTTATTATCCTTCTTGGCTTGCTTGAGGGACAGTTGTTTATATGGTTGTAGTCTTAAAAACACCCAATCCCCTACTTCAAAACTTCTTTCACTATGATGTTGATCTGCTTGTTGTTTCATGTGATTAAGTTCCATGGTTAGGTTGTACTTTAAGATTTAGAGAACTTGTTGTTGATGCTCGATGTGATCGTCTGTTATTGGATAAATCAGTGAATGCAGACATAAACTAATCTCCCTAGATCCACCTGGATCTAGAAAAAAACAAGACAGAACATGACGCTTTTCCTAAGTTTCTACCATTAAATTTACTACCAAAGAAGGAATATATGACATACATTTAGATATCGCTTCCTTGTATCTCTTTAGTCCCTGCTTCGCTCCGGTGCTCTTGTGAAATCAGATATGCAATGACACAAACCAACCAAAGTGAAAGCAACAATTGTAGATTCAATGGAGACCTAAACATGTGATCAAGGAGTCATGTAATAAAACATTAATGATTTTATGGGAAAGAAACATGTCACCATATCATATTAAGTAAAAGTGGAAGATACAACCAAATTGCGTTGATGTTGCAAGTTCCCTTTCAATGGTCTTTTGTTCCAACACACACATACACTTGCTCCAAATTTGTATGAAGATGGTCCACAAAATCTTGATGAACAAATGGAGGCCTCAAGCGTTAGTTGTAATAGGATCCTTCACACAGTCTTTAGCCTATTCTTTCAACAATTCTTTGCTCAATATTTCTTAACCTTTTCCATGAGAAACCCATCATTATATAGGAGAAGGTGAAGTGGTTACAAGGATGAGGATGATCTCACCAAATCAAAGAAGCTAGTAAGACCACAACCATATGGATGCCACCTCATATTATAGAAGATTCTCCTTCTACAAACTTCATGAAACTTCTTCCTTTCCTTAGCTTCAAACACCACCGCACCCTGCCTATATAGCAGCATGTGAAAATCCCATGAGCCAGGCATAGAGCAACCTATGGAAACCAAGGATTTCTGCACTGTGTACCACTGTGAGCCTCTGGCATCATTCTAAAAATATTCCTTGTAGCGGAAGAACTTAGTCATTTTCCTCATGTAAAAGATTGTTTTGAGATCCTGAACACATGCCTATAGGGTCATCATCAGAGTGACCAAAATAGTGTGTAAAAAAATTCCCCCCAAAGTATGAGGCTGGAACTTTTGACAGCCGAAATACTTTGTAAAATGTGTGTGTGTCGGGAACAAGGAGTGCACCAATCAGAAACCTGCAAACAATCAAGCATATGCATAAAATTATACCATTTCCGAGGTAGGCATTCCCCATGCTAAGACTACAAATGATTTAAATCATAAATGTAAGTCATGGACACCAATTATACACCGTGGATCCATGTTGTCAAGATTCTACATAGCCACCAGGAATACATTGTGGATCTATGTATTAGAAAATTTAAATTCAGACACAACCACGAGATATACAAGGTGGATCTGTGTGTCAATACAAATTGTAAATACTCCATCGCAATCTGGTCCATAAAGATAAGATCCATGGTCTTGAATCCCGTCGTCTGTAAGTATGAATCTATCCATGCGATTACAGGTGCTGAAGTCGAACATGGTAGAAACCACTTGATTACTGGTCATTGATGAAAACCGTTAACAAGTGCGAGGGAAATCACAATTTATGTCAATGATTCCCAAGGTACCTTAGTACAATCCATCGAATGTGAATAAATGAGCTGAAGTCGAACACTCGATGGAATCTCTCGATCAATGACCAATGATGTGAACCCACTGTCAAAAGTGAAGGAAACCTACCATTGAGGCATGCAAGCTCTAAGGTACTAAACAATTTCTAAGTCTTGTTCCCGAATGATGAGTTGAATTCGATAGGAAAAGACTCATAACAGGAGGGCCTTGATGTATCCCCCATTAGTGACACGAAATAGGTAACATATTTAGGGTAGATCAAAGTATGAAAATGATTTGAAACTGACACAGGGAAGGCTGACATGGTAAGAATTAACAATTGCAGATGGCCGACTTGATGGAGGGCTTGTTTGGACTTCTCTTGAACATATGAACGACACGACAATAATCTTGGCATCATTGACTCGAAGACGACCCAAGATATGAACTGGCAGAAATTCAGACGAGAGGAAAATGGATTTCCCAACCCGGATTCAAAAGATGAAGGTGGTGTCATGTTCAAGAGCGACTAGTACTACCACTAACATGGTTACAAAGACATATTTCTTTCCCAAATTTTTCCCCACCATTTCTGGCGAGTACCTCTTTATTTTTACGCAAGCTTGAGGAAGTTAACATATGTTTGTTGATGTAAGCTCATCCTTCGGATGAGTCCCTCAGAGTATATTTAATTAACCCTAAGAAGGAGTGGTTCGGTCCCATGTGGGTCTTTCGATGTTTTTTTAGAGAGTCCAAAGATAGAAAACTCGAGGGTTTTTCATGTTTATAGAGTCTGAAAAACACATTAAAGAGAACTCTCTCAATTCCTTTTTCATAAAGTAATTCGACGAGGCCGAAAAAGTGATAAACTATCTCCCATTGAAAATTTTCTTCAAATACTTTTACGAGAGTGAAAAGAACAAGGTCCCTCGACAATCTTTTCGTTTTTATGGAGTGTGAAAAGAGATTAAAGGATACTCCATGGGTTTCGTTTTTCATGTTTCCATGACGAGTACGAAAAAATGACAAAAGTATACTCGGTTACGTTCTCTTTGATTTTCGAGCATGAGAACGAATGAAGACTAGGCTCAGGGTTTTTCTGAAAAATCCTAAAAAGTGCTAGTATATGTAACAAACAAAAAAACCGAATCAAAAAGACATCCATACTACATTGTTCAAGACTTTAGTCTTTCCACCTACGAAAAATAAAAGACTCATGGGACCATTAGACCTTTAGGTTATGATAAAAATCATTAAAATAATATAAAATATTATTAAAAAAAGCAAAAAGTTGAATAAATAGGGGTAAAACCTCTTATTTCTATTTCATTTGCATTTCATTCAAAACGTGTCTAGAAACCCTGTTTTTACCTCATATTTTGGAAGTCAAATTGTGAGAAGCACACTCTACCATTCAATAAACAGTCTCTGTCAACACGGTAAGCTCATCATCCTCTTCTTTTTCAATGGATTAAAACTCATTTATTTTGGTTAAAAAGTAATTTTTGGGTGAGTTTGTTAGTTGGTAGGCTCGCGTTGGGGCCGTCGCAGGTGACCAGTATCGGGACCAATGGAAATCAATGATTTCCACATGTGCCCTGTGAATCACCTGCGAAAACCCCGCACTATATTAAAAGTTTGTCTGCGGCGACCGAAAATCCAAAAATTTACCCACGCGTTTTCCCAAAACAGAATTTCAAAAGCAACGATTGAAGATGCTAATCCTTTTTTCTCGTCCCCATGCAGGTATTTGATCACCCAAAATGTTGGAGTGGAGAGAACGGGAACATGAGGATGATGACTTCGAGGCCTTGAATAATCCTGGCACCGTCAATTCCTTACAACAGTGCAGATTGTTAATTTTTTTAAAAATCTAGGGCATGAGATCCCAGCTGAGGCTACTAGAATACCTGGTCCACGTGTGGGATGTAGACCAGTAGGTGTTTCATGTGGGTGTCCATGTTATTTCCTTGGATATCAAAGACATTTACTTCTTAACGGGGTTATCCCATCGTGGAGCACATGTGACCTTAACGGGAGGTCGAGGTGGTGGTTTGTCGATGAGTGAATACATCCATCGATACTGGGAACCTAAGGCCGAGAGGTGCAAAGGTAAGGTAGCCATCATGGGTGTTCATGATTTAACTCTCCAGACCATTTTGTTTACCATTGTACGGATGGCGGGAAGTGCATCTCCACACATGGCCCTCCAAATTTATTTTCAGTATGCCATGGAATGCACGAAACCTCGTGTGTTCAACTGGTGCGATGGTCTTCTTTGTAGTATGAAGACACAGTTAACTAAGAGCAAGAATGGGGACCTGAAGCAATTCAGGTATGGATTTATTTTGGTGTCTTTCTTTTTAGAAAGAGTCCCTCATTTACGCCTACAGGTAGAGTGGGGAATACTAGCGCCATGGGATTCAAGGATGAAAATTTGGTGCGATCTCATGGCTCAACATGTAGCGAGCCCCATTTTCAAATA
>ML864587.1:0-12890 GCA_009831015.1 Picea engelmannii | reverse complement strand
GAGGGTTCTCTCGTGTCACTTGATATTTCTTTGGAAATCGGTGGCTAGATTTGGTTTGTTTGGGGGTTTTTGATAAAATTGCTGGCAAGGAAGGGGAGGAACACTTTGGGCTATGGAGACAAAATTTTGAAATTGAATGAAAAAATTGACTAACCTATAGAATTCTCCAGAGGATAAAGGATAAATGAGGCAATGAATCTGAGTTGTAAATTGAGATTTGCAGAGTGTAAGAGGAAAGGGGAAAAACAAGTAACTGCATCAGAGCATTAATAAAATGAATTCTGAATTAGTTAGGAAGAAATACACACAGTTTAAATTGTTTCAGTCGAGAGCATCAAGGGATGAATTCTGGGCTTTTAACTATCCAATTTAAAAAAACAAAAATGTAAATGGAATTAAAGAACACAAGAAATACAAACAATGAAGGAAGACAAAACTCATATCATAGCCATTAGAATCTTTTCATAGAGACTTCAAAGCTGCTACATATGTATTCAATTCAGTCCCAAAAAAATTACAATAGAGTCCAGAACCACCAGAATTGTGCCCTTGCACTTCTTCCCATCATTAATACACTCAGAACCTCTAACACTTATACAATTCCAGTTCCTTCAGTGTGCAACCAGTTACAATAACTGAAATGAAACGTTTCAACTTCTACAATGATTACAAATGACAATTTTTAGAAAAAAAAAGTCTCATGATCCTTGCAGATTCCTCTGACATTCCAGCTCCTTCCTCTGCCATGTTCTCTTTGAAATGTACTCTTTCAAATATAATTGCATTTATCCATATTCTCATTAAATATTTGGGAGTAATATATTTGAAATAAAAATAATTCCCAAATATTTTTCTATCCTGTAGAATTAAATTTCCATAATTTAATTTCCATAATTTAATTCATGCCCGTTGTTTTTTAAAACCATGTCTTGTTTGCCCAATTCACCATTCCACTGTAAAAAACATTTACTGTTACCATTTCACATGAAATTTTTTTACTGTGTTATGTTTTTCCAATTTACGGTTTCACTGTAAAAAAACATTTACTGTGTGTTTTTTGCATCTTCCCATTTAAATATTTTTCATGGAAATAAACATTGATTTCTTGAATCTTACCTCCGTAAAATAGTTTCACCGTGAGGAGGAATTTCATTTATTATAAATTTCATATTTGTTGTTGAAATGCATTCCTGGAAAAATGCCACACATTAAACATATGATAAATGGTGCATTTATTACATCGGGCCTTGGCTGGAGTGGTTTAATCCAAACTTCTTTTACCTCCGATGTGCTCCACGTAAAAACATGTATCCACCAAAGAAACCATGGTAGTTTTCCCTGACCCACCTTCACATAATTAACCTCCTCGTTACTTTAATCCCTGATATGTATGCACACCCTCCATCCAACATTTGACTTTTCCACATTATAAATTGAGATTCGTGCCCATGATTTGACGTGATTCCATAAATCAAATATTGGATTAAATATTAATATAAATATAAATATATATATTAATAATAAAAAACCCCTTTTTTCTATTTTCGAAGGACTTTGGGCATATGAGGCTTAACACATGACTTTGTGGATAGGATAAGGGTGCTTAATAAAATACATATTTTTTATTTTCAACGGGAATACAAAAATAAGGGTAAAAATGAATGAAGTGATGAAACTAAGGGATTTAGATAAGAATTAAGGCTAGGTATAGGCTTGGGATATTTGCCAATTTTTGACTCATGAATTACATGACCGTTTTGGATGATCCATTGGGTGAAGGATTTAGGTGATGGGAGCTTGACGAAGATGGTGAAAAAAATTTGAAAGTCTGAGTGGAAAAATAGCACAAGGACAAGACGCTTTGGGAAAAATTAATACAAATTAGCAGGTGATAACACCTTGTATTCTTCATGCTCATTCTCTACTGAGTTTGCTTCCCTATCTTTCTTCACCAACAACTGCATCATCAATTTTGTTAATGTAGCAATTCTCTACTCCAACGAAGGAAACATGACCTCTGGGTTTTCCGTGTCATGTTCTTCATGATGACTCCCCACCATTTATGCTTCTATACTTTTTTGTAAGCCTAGCAACAATGCTTGTCCACTACTTTGGTATTAGATGCGTGTGTTTACCATGTAGGTGTTCTCCAAGTCTTCAAAAATTGCTCTAATACAATATGATCCATAAATGGTGGGAATATTTGGAGAATTATACTTGGTTTTTCGTGTAAGGGATCAACTCCAAGTTGCCAACACCATTTTAAATGTAGCCTATGTAGACACAATGAAAAAATGGTAAATGATGCACTAGGGTCTAGAAAATGGACTGCTATAGGTTTATTCTCCACCAAATCATTAGACACATTGTATGTATATAAGGTGAGTATAATATAAACCAATTTGATTTCTACACCAACATGTACTGCAACAATCAATGCCAAGTTTCAGAAGCTGATTGTAAATCCTTGTAGGCCTACCTAGGCATATGAAAAATGATGGATGGTTAGTATTCAAACTACAAAAAACCAATGAAATATGTCTGGTAATCTATGGCAGGAGAACCTCCCTTCTTCACAATGTGGACATCCAAGATGAAGGAATATAGTGTATACCAGGCGCGAGGTGAAATAATACAAGAAACAATATGCCCGAACTCATCAAATCACTAAGTGTAAGTGAATATGGTGCCTACTAGACATGGGGCACAAGATAAAAGACATAACCACACCCAACCTCCCTTAAATCGATGTGGACATTTCTAAGTCAACGCAATGTCCCCATTCCTAGGGAATTCATTGTTGCCTCTGCATTTTATGACCTTGGGTGTGCAGGATATGATAGGGAGGTCAATACACAGGTTGAGAGGTGTTAAACCATTGAGTGCATTTTATGACCTTGGGTGTGTAGGATATGATAGGGGGTCAATACATAGGTTGACAGGTGTTAAACCATTGAGAGAGATGGTTTTCTTAGTATACAATGTGTGGTGCTGGAGGAAGTGAGTTTTATACTAGCGATCAAACCTACATGATGATGTGTAAATCAACAACGTTCAATGCAATACTTTTTTTTGGAGTTCACACAGCTCCCAATAAATCAAAATCGAACCAAGTCCATAATTAGACCCCATGAAGATGATTACACATAGGAAAATGGAACATGGAAAACTAGAATGAATGGAGATTTATTATACTCGAAGAATTCATTATAAAGGTGTGAGCAATTCATGATCAAAATATCATGCATTGTTACTCACTAGGAGACCAAAATCAGAGATAACCATGGTTCATAGACACCTTCGCTTAGCATGGACAGGCTCCTTGACTCCTTTATCCATTGAACTTCGAGCAAGTTGCACTCTCAGGCTCTTATTTCTTCTATCGTTCTCCCAAGTTCTTCTTGCATTCTCGATTATTCACTATAGCCTTTAGTTTTAATGAGATGCATTTGGAATCTCAATCATCACAATGGTTCATTTCCACTTCCAAATTTTCCAAAAGGACAAAATAAATAAAACAAAACATTACATGATTATTCCAAAATTTACAAAAAAGTTTGACAAATATCCAATTTGGATCATCCTAAGATGTGCAATGATGCTCATTTTCATGGACTTTGGTAGTCACAAAAAAAAGTGAGGTTTTGTTGTTTTGGATCGATTCCTCATGTATTCTAAAAACCATAAAAAAATCCTGAGCTTCCTAATAATCCATGGAGAATTCACATAGAGAAGGGCTACACTACCAATCCCAATCAATTTCCTGAGTTTGACTGATAGAACAAGACTACCACCCAAATAAATTTGGCTAGAGAAAACCCAGATTATAGAGCACAAGATTAACCATCCCACTGCACCAAAGACCACACAACAGGGAGGCTAGAGCACCAAATTTCCATGAATCACCGAGACCAGAGAAAAAAAAAAAAAAAGGACAATCAACAAACAAAAACTAGGATTGCAAAAAGATCAACATACCAAACACCCAGTAGATTTCCAAGTGTCAGAATGAAAACATGAATATGCATTAAACATACCTTGAAGCTTTAATCAACAAAATAAGTTCCAATACACAATCCAGAGGTCGAGGGGAATTCTTACAAGGTAAAATTTCCAATTCTAAACAACTTTCCTCCAAGCTGTGCTACTTGTTCCTCCCATGCAATTCTCCATTATCCCGCCTTTCCCCTAATAAATCACAAAGGATGGTTCAAGAAGCTAGCCAAGATTAATTGCATTCATACATGAAGTTTGGAGGGGGGGGGATTCCTTTCTTATCTTGGTCCCTTTCTTAGAGTCAAATGATGGTGGTGATGTGACATATGTTGATTAATTTTGATGTAATGTATCTCCATGACCATAGGCCTATAAAAATTAAGGTATTTCTTGATGTTGCATACCCCTATTTTTCTAGAGAACCCCCATTTTGAGTGTAGTGGCCTCATTAGATAAGGAATCAACATGTTGGTTATGCTATCTTAGCACTTGATAGAAGAAAACCTTTTGGAGTTTGCAAACCTCCTTTTGAATTCGACTTATAATAGATACTAATTTTTTATCAGAAGGAATTAATTTCGAGATCAGCAAGTTGATGATTATTCTTGAGTCACCAAATATGATCGATCTCTTTGTTTTGGTTTCATTTTCTAGAAAAAGACCTTGGAGAAGAGTGTATGCTTCATATTTATTGTTTGTGGACTTCCTTAGACCCAAAACCAGGGTTGTTTCCAGATGTCCCTTAGGATAAAGGATGATGTCCCCCACTCCTACCACCCCTTTTCCTAGATTTTTGGGCAGACAATAGTGGGGGATTTTTCTCTTTGATTACCTTCTAAGATTTACCTCCGAAAGGATTGTCAAGTCTTATATGTGATCCTTTATAGAGGTATTTGGAGAAGTGATCAAATACAACAAAATGCATATATTTGTTAAGTTCTTTGGCCATTACTATTTAAGAAATACTTAATCAATTTTGAGTAAATCAAACCATTACATTACATTTCCTTAATTCACTTGCAACACATACCTAATTATCTAAGACAAAGTAAACTTTGATTGCAAGACATATCACATGAACACATATGTATTCTTCCCAAGATTTCTATTATTGTGATTAGGCTCTATGAAAAGATTATTTCTAAGATAAAATGTAATCTAAATGGCCTATGGACATGAATTGTAACATAGTTTTTAAGCAAGGGTGCTCCCTTTCTCACACCCTCTTGGAATCTACATCGATATAATGGAGAAATATTTAGAGGTGGGGTGTATTGGCTAACATGGTTGGATTCATTGTCATTAGGGTTTTATATGTCGATGATATTGTTCTTGGGAAAATTATTGAAGATGTAGTGTTTCTATAAAAATTACTAGATTACCATTAATATTGATACAATCTAGGTTATGAAATTCAAATATAAGAAAATAATTTACCCTCCAATTTTGTATGGTGATAACACCCTTGAAGAGGTACAATCTTACTGATATTTATGCATGATTTCAATTGCGATTTAAATTAGGACCACAATGTTGAGAAAATATTACTGATATTTATGCATTGATTTCAATTGTGATTTAAACTAGGACAACAACGTTGAGAAAATAATCATTAGTGCTTGGAAAACATGTAATGGTCTTGAAAACAAATGTAGAAATGTTGAACTCTAGGATCATGATAAGACAAAAATCATTATCAACACTTTGGTTCCAATTATTCTTTACTTATTTGAAGTTTGGGTTTGCAACATCTCTCTTGAGACTCATAATAAAAATGCACAAACCAAATTACATTTATAACCTATATTTTTAAAATTAAATGCAACATTCCTTACCCAATTCTCTTGATTGAAGATAGATGCGCTTTTGTGGAGTCTAAAGCCATGATCAGATTTAAAATATAAACATAAATTTCTCAAGTTGAACAAGGATATGATCCTTGTTTTTCTCATAGTATGAGCAATAAACACCACAAGGTCAAAAGAGGTTGGCCTAGAAGAAGAAGACAATACACAACACAACTTATCTATTGGAACATAGAAGAAGACACTACAATTAATAACATTGATAATATTAACTTTGGCATCCCTAGAAAGTTTGTATATAAGATTTGGAACAATAATGAATAATTAATAAGAGGAAGCTGAAATATTACAAAGGTTTGATCAATCCAAATTTGTCTAATTATAAATATTTCTCCAACATCATAAGATTAAAGAATAAAATCAATATTGCCAGAATCATGACCAATGCTCGTGATCTCCATATTGAAACTCTTTGTTGAACTAACCCAAAAACACTTCAGGATGAATGGATTTGTAATTTTTTTTTTCACAAAATAGGTTGAGAATGAACATCATTTTTTTAAAACTTTCCCTACCTTTAATAATGTAAGTCATAAGTTTACCCAGTTTCATAACTTCATTACTCTTCATGTTCTCTTAGCTTACGAAAACTATAACTTTGTTACTCTTCATGTTCTCCTGGTTTACAAAAACTATAATGACCTCGCTACTTTCATATTTGCCATTTTAAAATATACGAATGAAATTCCAAAGAATAATTAAAGTCGTTACATTTATTTGTTTTCTGACCTTATTAGTGTCAGGGGACGATAAAAACCATCATCATATATTACATGAATTCTTGGTCCTCAAACCATCAAAATTAGTTTTTTTTTTTTTTGGCACATTTATACTTTTTCAATTTCATTTTCTTATCCTCTTAGGACTAGAATTGGATTTTTGATCCATTTTAGATAAAACTTTTAAATTACCAAACACAATCATAATGGTTAAGAACATGTGTTTCCTCCTAAGAGATCACAAGTTCAAATCCAGAGGGGGGTAGGGTATGTATACCTTCGTAGACTTTACCAGTAAAAATCAATGGGCAGAGTGGGGCCTCATAAACCAATTTGGTGTCTGGCTTGGCCACGACCTTAAACATAAATTATTATTATTATTATTATATTTGATATCATAGTGAAAACATGAGCCTTATCTTGAGAATCAAGTTGCTCAAACATAAATTGACTTATTAGATTCATTATTCAATAATTTTTGGATTTGATCAATTTTCCCATGCATGTTTAGGCGAATGATGTTGGTCTCCTTTAGTGGATTTTCCAACAAAATTATGTTTTATGGTGAGTGTTCCTCAGTTGTGATCAACGTCTTGAGTATGTAGTCAATGTCCATCAAACTAACAACCTTGAGTACCTTAGAAATGAATGAAGTCATTTGTTGGAGGTCTTACCCTAGAAGAATTATCTACCAAGTGAACTTCTTAAACATGCTAGTGAATAGATCATTAACCATCCATTTAACCTTCCATTGAAGATCTATAAAAAATCATTCTTCCTCTAGTGTTTTCAGGATCCTCCAAAAAAAAAACCATGGTGAGCTAGTCCTCTCTTCCTCGACTTATTTCTCTAGGTGAAAAGCCTTCCCATCTCTTTCCCAAGACACAATTTAAGAATGAATAAAAAACACATAACAAATCTTAAAGTTTGTCTCTTAATATTAAACCAACTCCACATACTAATATTCATTACTATATTTGGATACAAATTTCAACATTGTAATGATGTTCATGTTGTCACAATACTGACGAAATAAATTTTTTTTTTTATCATTAGATAATGTTCATTGCAATTGGAACATATATTTACAATTACCATAATTTTGATTCATTTAGTGCCACGTGTCATGCTTGAAAAATTTCAATGACCTATGAGAATGTCGAAATTTCAACACATTTGCAATGAGATTTCATTGTAACCTTGACATTATATCATCGCAATTTCGACCTATGAATGACGAAATTACATTGCAACTTCAACCTCGTATCATCACAATTTTTACATTCTTAGAACATATAGAATGCCACATGGCATCTTTCAACAACTCTGATAATCATCTGGTATGTTGCAATATCGTCATATTAGACGTCTAAAGTCCAACATTTTTTCAACATGATTGCATTAGTTTCGATACTTTCTAATGTTTTGACTATCATCACTAAGATGTTGAAATTACGCTGACCAATTGTATAACAAAAGAAAAAAATGTGACGTGGAGGTTGGTCATGGGATTAAGTGCAGAGAGCATTTGCATATGCTTTTACAAGTTTTTTTATATATTATAATGACTAGGTTCTTTTCTAGAAAACTCTTTAGGATTTCTCTATTTTCTTAAGATACGTGATTGTGAAAAGTATTGTGCACAATGAGTAATAGTGTCAATGAAACAATTTTGAAGAAAAAACTTGTTAACTACTAAATTCTCTAATTCCTTGAAAGGGCTATGTTACTCAATTCTCTAATTCCTTGCTAGGGCTATGGCTACATAATGTTAGTTGCAAAAAATTTCACTTATTATGAAGGATTTGAGTACAAAATTGCTTCAAGGGATTTAGATGATGCTAGTATAACATATAAATATTCAAATTCTATTGTGTAAATAGGTTGAACTTAAAACTAAATTTATATGGTGATGCCTATTTCCATGAAACAAAAATTTTAATCGACTTGAACTTTTTCTCACTCTTTCCCTTAGTGGTATCATGGCCAATACTTCAAGGCTTCACCCCACAATCGATTTTGGAATTTACAATTAAGCAATATTTACAATAATTACATGGCATTGTATGGAAATCACCAATCATGATTAATTACATATACTTGGGGTTTAGAGAGGGGGTGTTACAGCGACATTGCCAATTCACTTGAGTATCTCAATTTACAAGTTAATGCAACAATTCTCATCCGATCAAGATGCAGTGAAAAATATAATCAACCAATTGATTGATCTTGATGAGAATCAAATATGCACCTTTGATAATATAGTAAAGACTCAGGAAAATATGAAGACAAAGTCTGACAATAAGGCTCACCCAAAAAATTTCTAGAAAGGTGATCTTGTTCTCATGCGGAACAAAATAAATTAAAAGATAGGTAAACATGGTAAGTTCAAAATTATTTGGTTGGGTCCGTACAAAATTGAAGATTTTATAGGTAACAATTCTTTCTATCTTAGTCATCTGGATGGAGAGTGAGTGCCTTTTCCCATGAATGGGCAAGTTCTGGAAATGTTCTATCAAGGTAATATATGATGCCATGGGGCATCTTTGTGCTATAGTAAGTTTCTTAACCTTTCTTACTTGTTTGTTTCATTTTATTGATTTTTGCATTTCATTTTTTTTAGATTAAAAAGTAAAATGTTGCTTACATGTACATATTTTTTCTGAGATATGGTGCTACTATGTGCTTGGGTATATTTCATTTACATGTGAATTTATTTCTCTTAGGGAATGGGAAAGGAAATTGTGTCTTCACCCTCCCCCATATTTGACATCCATTGGTTGAGAATGTTTAGGTCTATAGGTTTTGTAGATTCTGGAGTTCTCATGCACTCTCGAGATGAGCACATATCCTCGAGTTGGAGCTAGTTTTTACACCTTAGATTCACTTCAATGTACCCTACATTTTTTCACTAAATGTGGACCATCATATGAGAATACTATGTGCATCATTGTATCATGATGAGCCAAATGTGTGATTGTATTTGTACTCATGTATTGTATTAGACTATGTTAGGATGTTCTATGTATTGGTGGGGGGCTATATAGTATCTCTAGACCCCTTGTGGTCGGTCATTGCTCATCCCTTTATTTCCCATTTTAAGATAGGAAATTATTTTATAGCTTTGGTTGATTTCTTCTTGATGTTGGTAACTCTTGGAGGCCACTTAGGACCTTATAACAATCATCATACATCATACATTAAACATTAGCATGAGATAATATATGAACATATGTAAGAAAGTAAGTACAAGAAGTAAATGTATAAGTCAAATAAAAGAACTTAACAAATGATTAGTTGGAGACGGTACAACAGCTCCAACCATTTCTCCAAAGTATAAATACTCTTGAAGAAGGAATACTAAAGCGATTGGTTAACCTTCCCAATAACTTCTCTTCTTTCTTGAGTTATGTGTTCCTAATATTTTTGCTATAATGTAACTCTCTTCTTGAATGCATGGATTTATTCCCTGGACTACAAAATTCTGGTTTTGTTGTTGTATGACTTGTTGACTTAAACCGGGACAATTTGTTTGAGATGCTCATGGAAACAAAAAAACATTGCATTGAAGAGGATCTTGGAGCAACCCTCTTAGAAGAATCCTGGAGTTGTTCTGCTTTACTACAGTTCAAATCACTTTCTACGCGATAAGTTGTTTGCATTTCAACGATATAGATAATGAATAACTCTACAGTGGAATGGAAAATCCTAAAATATGCCTGCATGAAAAAATGGAGGACTTACGTTGAGTCAGAGGTTGATTACGTTGGCATTCTCGTCGACTTGGTAACCATTTTCATTTCCCATTTCCAAGACCTGCACACTGCAGCTATAGTTTATCAAGTTGAATCCAAGAAGCATTTGAGGTAATGTATTGTATTTATTTTCTACAAACTAGCGGCCACAAATTTCCTTTGTTCATTCATATAGACAACTCAATTATTGATCCCATGATGTGGATGGCGGTGGCATGGGTGTGGTATCATCTGGATTCAAAGATAAAAAATTGGAATGCTGAGTGCAATTGCAGTGATAATAATGGAAAAAGGATATTATGGGATTATAAATATCATGAACCCATGTGGTGAGTTCTACGATGATGACTTCTCTGAGCCCATGCGCAACAACCCAAGTGGTGAGTTTGATGATGATGACTACTCCGAGTCCATGCCCAACATCCCAAGTTGTGAGTACCAATGTCAAAGCCATCGTCACCCCTAACTTCTAATGTTTTGAGTGTTATAAAGTTGTTGGTTGATGATGTTCAAAGTTGCATTATTATTAATTAGTACAAGTATATCTGCATGTTGCAAAGATGATGGATTGTGTTGCAATCTGTTGTTTACTTCATTCTATGAACACCCACCTTCCATTTTGTGTTTTAGTTTTGTAATACATTGGAAATAAATGAATGAGAATAATAGTTAGAGATACTCAAGCAACCCACATAAAGTGGGTTGAGAAGCATATACACATTATTTTGACTTGTGCACCTTGGGAAGAGAAATAAGGATGCTAGCAAAAGCACTGGGTTGATGTCATCTTATTAATTTATGTGGTAGTTTTATATTATGTCATCTTATTAATTTATTAATTTATGACCTTCAAGTGTCTTTGGAAAGGTCAAAAGTTTGTAATAAAATCTTGTAAAAGTGTGTCAAATAAGTCAATATATGGAGTTGTTTTCTTTAATTTTTTTTTGGAAAAGAGTTATATGAAGGATAATTTGAGTCAATATAGTTTATAGTCGAGTCAAATTTATATTTGAGTCAGTCGAAAAAAAAGAAGAAATATTAATGTTGTCAAGTGAGTTAGATTCATCTACCTCAGTCATGATCTGAGTCAGAAGTGGAGTCTAAAGAAATGAAGGGGTTAAACGTGCATATTCAAAGGTAGGTTATCCCCTCCACCTATGTAATGTAAGTCGGTTTCTAGCCGATGAGATCAGTTTCTTGTTGATGTTAGTTGATATCTAATCGATAACATTTAATCGAGTCTGTAAAAGCTCGGTATCGTAAAAAAAAAGTCTTTTTATTTTAGTATAGAGACATAATAAATTCCATTGAGTCGCATGCACAAAGTATTAGTTGAGTCATAGTCTGATTTGTCCTTTATGTAATGTAAAATGCAGACTCCATACATTCCCAAAGATCTGAAAGAATAAAGAAGCACAACCATGATTCATAGTAGCAGAGCAAACATAGTTGACACATAGCATGATCCAGTGAGAGAATATAATAAGGACCAAGCAGAAGAAGAGATTAAACAAAATAATAATGCATTTAAGAAAGAAACATCTCATGAAATACACACACAAGAGCTTAAAAGGAAAAATGATGACACAAGAATGATCGAACTAATTAAGCCCCCTAGTATAATAGTTGTGGAACATTCCCTGGTTTGTGACCTTAGAAGCCAAAAAAAGGAGAGATGGTAGATTCGTCAAAGCATGTGGATCCACCATAGGGTGTTGTGTAGGTACAAGGTGGAGGGAATGAAGGCTCTTTGACTACATAGGCACCTACCATATTGAAGACGGAGACCAAAGAGTAACAAGTCACGGTAGAACCTTGTATACTTGTATCTTCCTATACAGTTGGTGGTTGTTTCTAACGATTTACCTATGTAGACCAATATGCATGGTTGATGCGTTGATGCAAAATAAAGATACTTCTGCAAGAGTAGATACCCAAGATGTTGTTTCAAACTTGCTCGGGATGAGCAAGGATTTGGGTGTGGGGGAGATATGAGCATATGTGACAAGGTAATAAATTAAGTACAAGAAGTAAATGTATAAGTTAAGTAAAGGAGAGCGGGTACAGATGCTCTGACCATTTCTCTAATGTATAAATACTATTGAAGAAGGAATACTAAGGCAGTTGGTTAACATTCCCAAATACTTCTCTTCTTTCTTGAGTTACATGGGTGTTCCTAATATTCTTGCTATAATGTAGCTCTCTTCTTGAATGCATGCATTTAATCCCTAGACAACAATAGTAACTCTTCATCATGTTGGTAATTTATGATTTGGGTAGGTATGTAACTCTTCATCATGTCGATAATTTATGATTTGGGTAGGTATGTGACCATCTTGAGTTGTATCTACTGGGACACATTATCTAGGGGAGCTACCAGTCTCTCTCACTTCTTTGTATATGATGTAAAAGTGTTTCTATTTATAAAGGTTGTCACACCTATGTATATAACACTTATATTTCTTAAGCATAGATCCCTAAATTATGTATTCATCGCACTTTGTCCATCTACTATTAGAGATGATTATGTGGATTCTCATTTAGTTTCACATTTC
>WSFP011425057.1:0-22417 GCA_009831015.1 Picea engelmannii | reverse complement strand
CAAGAATATGGTTACAATGAGGCTCTCCAATCATTTTTACAATAAAAAAGAATTCCAAAACCCTATACATCCAGAAACATAACCCTAGGAGATGAAGTGCCAAAAGTCGTGTGGGCCCCGTTGGGGTAAGTTAGTACACCAACTTCCCAACGTTGTAACTTCTACATACGATATCCGTTTCAGGCACACGATAGCCTATTGGAAAGGTCTATCAGAGGAATACACATGTTTCCTTCAGACTCTAACTCTGACTATAGTATAATTGTGGCAAGCCCTAAAAACGTTGTTTAGGGCCTCAAAATGGCCCCGAAAGTCACGGACCCAAAAAATAGAAAAAAACTTCGAAACTTACAACTACCAAATGAGCTAGTTGGAATAGGTGGGAGGCCACCAAAATCCATATGGATATATCCTCCCCCATTAGGAATAAATGGTCTCCATTTTGTTGATTTCCCCCATCATATGAGGAAATTCCTGCTAGATTTGGCCCCAAGTGTGTCACTTGCCTTAGTGTAGGAGCTTCCCTAGTTTGACAACTCGATAAAGTTGGATCCTTTGCTAGTGTGTGCCAAGGAAAGGGGGAATGTCGAGATCAAAAGCATTGTCACCAACAACCTTAGTGATGGTGTAAGGTCCATAACAGAGTGGGAGAAGCTTCTGATAGGGCCTTGTAAGGCATTCTTTTTGCAAGTGAAAAAACACTTTGTTTCCCACCTAAACTTTATGTGGCACTTGATGTTGATCATGGAACTTTTTGTACTTGGAATTGGACTTCTGTAAAATATTTTGAACCTGTTAGCAGATGTGTTGGATCCATTCAATGAACCAAGAGGATTTTTCAGCTTCAGTTGGAGTAGGATATGAGTCAGTTGGGGTGGCCGCAAGAGGTAGTGAAACATGCATGGGACCAAATTGTTGTAATTCCAAACCAACCTAAAAGGGGTTGTGGCTGGTTGAGCTATGTAGGGCTCGGTTGTAGCTACATTGAACATAGGGAAGAATCACATCCCATCTGTAGGGATGCTTGTAATTGTACATGTGGAGGATATGCACGATCATATGATTGACGATCTCAGTGTGGCCATTTGTTTCAGGGTGGAAGGTACGAGATTTGGTGAGCTTGGTGTCCAAAAAATACCATAGGCTCAACCATAATGTGTTGAGGAAACAACTGTCTCGATCTAAGACAATGGTTTGTGGGATTAAAAAATGTACCCATAGTAGTTCAAATAAGAGCTTGGCAGTGGCTTCTGTTGTGATTCTTTTCTTACAGGCGACTAGTATTGCCATCTTGGGAAAGCGATCAACAACCACAAAAACACAGTCATTTCCCCTCTTGGTGGATGGAAGGCCCTACTTGTAGTCCATTGAGATGGATTCCCATGGACTATCAATATTAGGAAGGGGTGTATATAGGCCCTATCCCTTAGTGTTTGGTTTTGTAATAGTGCAGGAAATGAAGGACCTGATATACTTGTTGACATCCCTTCAAAGTTTCGGCGAGTAGAAATGTTTCTGCAACACTGCCACTATCTTTTCGATGCCCAAGTGTCCTGCCATCCAGCTGTAGTGGACATCCCAAATCAGCTTCACTCACTCATTTGAAGGAACACAGACATGGCCCAATCACCACAATAACCCTTCCTAAAGATGGAAATTAGCGACAACTAAGTTTGCGCCCAACATTTGGTATGTGGTGGTAAAGTCCGGGTCTGACTCATAGAGGTTGGGCCATCTGCAGGTCTTGTGGTCGCAAGAGTCTAGCACCGTTGTGAGTGTTGTGACTATAGGTCGACTAAGTAAATCAACAACTCAGTTGGTACTGCCTTTTTTATACTTGATGTTGAAGTGGAATTGCTCCAAGTATGGGGACCACTTCTGATGGAGGTCATTCTACAATTTTCCTCATGTCTGAATGAACTATAGTGGCCTATGATTCATGTGGATGATTGTATCCTTTATGAGAATGTAGTGTCTCCAATGATGATAGGCTTTCACAATGGAGTACATTTATTTATCATAAGTAGGGTAATTATGGACAACATATGATAGCGTCTCACTATGATAGGCCACACGGTGGTCATTTCAAGTGAGAAATTCACCCACAACATAGTCTAAAGAATATGTCTTGATCTCAAAGGGTTGTTGTAGGTTTGGTAATGAAAGTGTTGGGGTTGAGCACAAGCATTGTTTTAAATCATCAAACACTTTTTGTTGGGACAAGCCCTACATAAGTGTTTCCTTACCACCACCCCTAGTTACTTGGCTGAGGGCCCATGCAATATGGGAGAATCCCAAGAAGAACCTACGATATAAATTGGCAATGCCTAAGAAGATTTGAAGCTTAGTGAGTGTGGTTGGGGTTGGCCAGTGACAGATGAACTGGATCTTGGCTGGATCCACATGCACACCATGTTGATCCACGATGTAGCCTAGGTACTACAACATGTCCATGACAAACGAGAATTTTTCCAAGTTGGCATATAACTTGTGCTACCAAAGGGTATGTACAACCTGTTGAATATGCTACAAGTGTTCCACCCAAGTCTTATTGTAGATGAGGATGTCATCCAGATACACCACTACAAAAGTATTGTTGAAAGGTTGCAGGATATCATCCATCATCCTCATGAAATTTGATGGATCATTTTTCAAAGTAAAGGGCATGACTATCCATTCAAAAAAACCTTCTTTTGACTTGAAGGAGGTCTTCCATACATCTATTTGTTCTATGGGGACCTGGTGGTATCTAGACTTCAGATCAATCTTAGTATCGGTTCTCGAATATGATTTTATTTAGGGTTCGCTAATAAATGCAGAGTCACCAGGTCCTGTCTTTGTTCTGTACCAAAACGATTAGGATCCTACAAGGAGATGAGTCAAGACATGTGTTCCCCTTTTGGAGCAGTTATTTGATATGTTTCTTGATATCCTAATTATCTAACAAAGACCGGTGGTAGAATGGCCAATTGGACTGTGGTGCGTTGGGGGTCAGATAGATGGGATTCTTGACCTGACAGTGAATAGGTACCCCGGAAGTTGAGAAGAAGATATATTTGTATTCTTCCATGACCTTGTCCACTTTATTTTTCTATGTGAAGATGTCGGCCATGGAGATCGAATCACAAGGAAGACCAAATTCTTAGTCAGAGAGATGACCTTCTTGTATTTCTTGGAAGATATCAAGGAAATAGCACTAGGTGGGATTGCTTCATGTAGCATGTACAATTTCCTGTTCAAAGTAATAATAACACTGCAAGGCATAGAATTGTATACATAATGAAGTTTCAATAAATAAGGTTGGACCAAAGGAAAATTACAAAATTTGAGAGGAGCAACATCACACAATACGTCATTTTTTAAGGGCTTGATGTCGTATGATAGGCAACACTGTTGGCTGATGCAGAGATCACTTCCTTCGTAGAGCCATCCAATCGTGTAGGGATGTCAGTGGAAAATTGTTAGTAGGGATATATTCTTGATGACCTCTTCTAATATGAGGTTCTTCTGGTTACCACTATCAACGATAAATTGCAGCGGGGTGCCTTTTACCCACATCTGTGAATGAAAGAGACACTCTCCTTCTGGATTGTGTGGTTCACCAAGCTAGACCTTGGTGGAAGAAACAATGGTAATGGGATCCACACTAATGATACATCTCCCCCCTTCTGGTTCTGACTCAGAGTTGGAACATGCATCTAATTTAGAGGCTTTCACGTCAGCCACCAAAGATTTTTTTCAGCGACAATCAACAATGTTATGCGAGGGGCTCTTATCGAAGTTGCACCACTTTCGATTGTCTTTCATTGTCTTTATGATGTCCTTCTTTACTTGAGGCCTAGACTGGTTGTCTTAAGGTTTTTCATATTTTATTTGTCCTTTTCTCTAAGGGTTAGGGCTTCCCTTTACTTGATTTTGATGTGCGGGGTTCCTAGGCCCAAATTTTTGCATCTTTTATTGAATATTTTTCTCGATTTTGATGACATATCGATAGGTCATGCCCAAGGACAATATGTCCAAAAACTACATTTCGGCCTATATATATCTATGAAGAACACCGTTATACATGAGTACTAGATGTCACTAAGAATCTTTGATACCCAACTTGGTGCAAAAGGTATGGAATATATTTGTGAACTCTGGAACTACTTGGTCACTTTCCTGCCGCAGTGTGGCCCATTTTGTATACAGATCGTCATAAATTCTGACAGGGTAGTATTGTTCCTTCATAGCATCCCTAAAGGATTCTCAAGTGACCGCGACTGTAAATAATGAGGGTTCCTCTGTTTCCTTTTTCTTAGATAAATTCTCCCACCAATCTTTGACATAGGGAATGACTTTGAGGAGCACAAATGTAATGTTTTCTTTATTCGAAAATTTATGGATAGAAAATTCCCTTCTAGCAGATACAACCATTTTTCTACAACATCTACATGTATAGACCTTAAAATATGGGAACATAAAAGTTGATTTTTACCTTGAAGGGGGAGAATCCTCCACTCAAGGAAGATGCGTCGTCTGTTGGTATACGTTGAAGGATTTGTGCAAAACTATCCATCATTTAGTTCCTCTTTTGTGTGAGGGATTCTTCGAGCAACATTTTGAAAGGATCTCCTGTCCTGCCATTTTTAATTTCTTTCACCAAGAGAGGTCGCTTGGGCTTGCGATAGTTTTTTTACTTAATATAAACAAGCTCGAGACCTATTTTTTTGTACTCTAACCATGTCGAGGACATGCATTAAGAACGACAAGGAGAAGACCACAATGATACCACTAATCCAGATTTTATGAGAAGAATGAAATGAGTACATATTATTATTATTATTAACATAGAAACACAAGAATACCAGAGATACAATAACAAATATATAGTAAAATTGGTTTCTATTCAATAAGAAAATGTGTTGAAACTATAAAATGAAATGAAAAACGAGCTTGCTAGAATGGTGGCAGCTTATCTCTGAGAAGATATGTGATGGTTGTGATCATTCACATGAAGATGGTTAAAATTAGGCTCTCCAAGATGTTTTACAATAAACAGGAAAGCCAAAACCCTAGACATTGAAAAACATTACCCTAGGAGATTAATTACCAAAATTCATGTGGGCCCCGTTGGGGTAAGTTAATACTTCAGCTTCCTGGGTTCATAACTTCTTCATATGATCTTCATTTTAGGTGAATGATAGCCCAATGGAAATATATATCCAATTAATACACATATTTCCATCATAATTTGACTCTATCTATAATCTAATTGTGGTGATCCTTATGAACATTTTTTATGGCCTCAAAATGCCCCTGAAAGTCGGGGACCCAAAAACTAGAAAAAAACTTCCAAAGTAGAAAACTACCAAAACGAGCCAGTTGGAATAGATGGGAGGACACCAAAATACATATGGATAAATACTCCCCCTTTAATAAGTAATTGTAATGTATCTCAAAAACTGTCTAAAAAAAAATAAAATCTATTTGTACATTTATCCTTGAATAGCTTTGATAATCAAGAAAGGTAGGCTTTCTATTATAATGCTTGATTCTGAAGGTTTGCTAGAGTCCTTGCTGTTGTCAACTTTCATCACCACTCAACTTAATGTTTTCAAACCGATGATATAAGACGTGCTTACTCCACATTTCAATGTTTATTTAAAGTCATGTAACTATAATTACTTTCCTATCTGTTTGTTCCTATAACCATTACCATAGGCTTACAATACAATGAGTTTTAGGTTTATGGATTAAGACATACGTGTTAGACCATAAACATAAACCATTACCATAAATTTACAATACCTACGACTTAGGTAAAAGGTCGAGTGTTAGAGTATACTCTTCTGCGAAAAGTTTAATATCAGTAGGCCCCTTTATTTTAAAGTATTTGGATACAGGATAGTTGTTAGGTAAGGCCTTCTAGTTAAACTTCGAGTACAAATATGTTATAGCACTCTTCCAGGCTAGTAAATCCCATTCGGCTCCACCTTTCCGAACGTAGTGTCAACTATACATTATATTAACTGCATTTATTTTGATTTGGGGTTAAAGGTTTCTGGCGCTTCCTTAATCCATGGCTCATTGAATACCAAAGGGGGGTTAGGTATGATATGTACTTAATCCCGGCCAGGGCATTAAAGGGGGTAGGGTACATTCTAAAGTCGAGGCCTTCACCTGACCTGTTACCCAATGTGGACATGCCAAGTCGATCTCATCACCTGGTCATTCGTACCCGTAAACCTTATTCTCCAAGGAAGGAGTTCGCTAGGTTAATGGATTTTTGTTGTGGGGAGGTTCTCTGGAATTCTAGCTCTGTGTGTCTGATTTCTTGGTGAAGGGAAACAACAGTGAGGATTTTCTCATAGTGGAGGTTACATCACTATCTAACCCACTGGTAAGTTATCTCGTTATTTTCGCATCTCTAGTCATAGATTTGTGGCCAAGTTCTCTTTCTCTTGCAACCACTATGGATAACCTACGTGTCGTAGTGATTATACTATCTGTAAGTGGTTAATCTCTCATTGCCAATTCTCCAGGAAGGCCCTGGAAGTTCCTCCCCTCTACTAAGTTGTTTTATTACTGCGTTCTTATCTATTTTGGAAATTCTGAAAGGGCTTGATACCTCGTTCCTTTGTTTTCTTGGTGTTTCGCAAGTAGATTGCCTCTAGGGCATGATGTTCCCACTCTATTTCACTATCCTATATTATCATTTGGTATTGAGTTTTTGCAGGATCTTTCACGGATTCCATTTCAGAAGTTAAGTTTATCAGGGTGAGAGCATTGCACTGTAATTGTAGTATTTCCTTGTCCACATTAAATAAATTTTATTTGTTTCGTACGCTCTAAATTCATATCGTGGCTAGTTATACTCTGATTAGTATGTGAATAATGTTCTCCTCGACCCATCTCTTCTCATATTCCTCAAATTTCCCTTTCACTTGTATACAATCCTCACCAATAACTCGTAACCCAAAGAGAGTGCCCCTGAAAAGATCTTTCATATTTTTTATTTTTATTTTTATTTTAAATCCTAATTTAATGGTACCTCTCGGGTAAGAAAGATTTATATCATGTAAATGGTAAATGTTTACGGGTTCTGTATTGACTTACCGTAGTCTATCAATAGGCTAAATAATTCTATGTTACCTTAATCCTTTCTTTGTAAATTTTAAAAGAAACGGATTCGTGTGTCTAACATTCATATTAACTGTATTTCAATTTTATCTCCTTACGAATATTTTGTCTAGTATATTATATGTATCTTGTATGTACCTCATAGTATAATCATTCATTGTTTAATGTCTTTGGAATTGGTACTGGAACTACTGTTATATTTACGACAACCATAGTTTCTTGTATAACTTCTTTCTTGAACTGAATGTTGTAACAAAAGATGGGGCCCTCTTTGATGTGAGGTACCCATCAGCTTAATCAAGCTATCTCCTCCACTTTCGGTTGGTGGATGACCACGGCTGGGAAAATGGATCATGCCCACAACAAATCCAAGAAAAGCACAGGTTTCATCAAGTGATATATTTCCATTTTGTGGATAATTACATTCACCCTTCTTTCGTATAGTTCTAATATTTCAATGGAATATTTAGTTACTAATATTTTAATGGTACAAATTTTGCAGAGTCCTTGTTAGTATGCAGTTTTGGATACCCTGACCATCCTTGGAAACAAAGGTATTTGGGTTCCATGCATGTAACCCTCTCTGTCTCATTCTTTTGTTCTAGAGGAAGGGCACGGTCCCTTTCCAGTCCTTTTATTAACAGTGTAGTTCTATTTCAGTTTTGGTATCGTTTGATTATGGGAAGTCCATCTTGTGATGGTAATTTCTATCGTTGAAATAGAACACGGTATGGGATATTTATTGGTTCCAAAAACCAGATGAGATATGTAATATATTCTTAAAATAATTTTCGTGGTTTCCCTCTCGCTTTCTTGTAATGTCATACTGGTTATTTCATTGATTTAATATACTAACACCATATTGGTTTCTTCCAAGAAAATGATTTTGAATTGAATAAAGGTACTCGGATATTGCCAACTTATATGTATATCTTATCTATAGTTGACTCCAGATAGCATGATGGTAAATAAATTCAATTTTCGCTTATACTGTACTCGTGTTAAAGGCTTCCCCTTTTGATTTCCAGGTGATTATGTTGTTATTTACACAGTTATGAATTTATTCAGGAGTATGAATAAATTATGTGAATTTTCGGGATGTCCATTTTTCCTTGGGCCTTTGTGCCTCTCGTGATTAGTTCTGGTAACTAAACTGTGTTAACCAATTCACTCCAAATATAATCTCCAACATTCCAATCTGTGGCCCCATAGACCAATTTGTCCTGTAACTTTTTCATTAAAACACCAATTGATATAAAGATGTGTAAATGTTGTAGGTTTCTATGATAATTCTTGAAATTTGCAAGGTCTCTTCTGTAATTTAAATATATATATATATATATATATATATAAATCTTAGGCACTTGTGATTATTGTTATCTCCTAATAATCATGACTGTTTAGCTGGTACATGGAAGAAATCTCGGTTAATTACTCTACTATTGTGCATGCCTTTATATACTAGAAAGTAGACATACGTCCATACATATACATATATCTACACTATGTAGTTTTCCATTGGCATTCAATACGCATATGACCCCAATATGAATTACAATTTATTTGTGGGGTTTCAACTACAATGTTTTATCTTACTACAGTAGTAATCCAAATCACAGCACAAATCTTCTATAAGAATTGACTAGGCATATCCTTTCAACTAGTATACATATGGGAATTAATGTTCATAACAGTAATATGATGCAGCAAGGAAAATCCATTCCGAACTAGTATGGAGACATTCTAGAATTCCCTAAGTTCAATAGGATGCATTCAATCTTTCATCCTTAATATTATTCCTAGATAGAATTAACAGATGCATTCTATCAAGTATTTAACCATATAACATTCAGCGAGATAAGGTAGCATAATAACATATCTAAAATAATACGCTAAAATACAAAGGGAAGAACCACGTTCCTCCCAACAATAGAACAGCGCAGCCAAAACCACTTGCCCAATTCAACCCCTAGCCTGACCATGAATCCATGAGGGCAAACATGGAAAAACTTCTCCTCAATAATGTCCTACAGCTCCAATAGTTTTTCCCTTTCGTCACAATCAAGTATTGTTCATAACAAAAAGTAAATCAATAGTCTCCTTCCCTAGCATACTTGGCAGCTTCCTGCCTCCTCACATATACTATTTATCAATTTTCCTAGGTCTTTTTCCCTCCCTTGGGGATTTTCACAGATTTCTAAATCCTTGATTCTCAAGGGCAGCCAATGGCCAAATCACTGATTTTCCACTTGTAACAATCATCCTAGAGGTAGTTCCAACATGTTCCCCACTTATGGAGTCATGACTAGCTAATTTTAACATGGTTGTTCCATTTGTCCTCCTGCAATCAATATAAAATATTATGTTTTTATACAAGTGCCATAGTCAAATAGTTAGTTGATTCAAATCAAATCTCTTCCCAACATTCATAATAATTAATTAGAATTATCAAATTCGAAATTCAGAATTACCATACATGGAAAAAAATTTCCAAATTCGAATTTACTAAAAACGGAATAAGTTTCTAGAAATTTTAAATTTCAAAATATTTTTTTTTTGGGGGATGTCACATTCTTTCCCCCTTCAGTAAAAGACTATCCTCAATGTTCGTTACTTTCTTGGAACGGGATTGGATGATATTTCCACAAATCTCCCTCCAACTCCCAAGTGGACTCCTCAGGACTAAAGTGCTTCCATTGCACCTTTACCTGAGTGACGACTCTATTCCGAAGTGCTATTTATCTCTGGTCCAGAAAGCACGGGTGTTCCACTTGCACCAAGTTCCAATCAATCATATGAGTAGGTTCATGAATATATCTTTTCAAGAAAGAAACATGAAATACATTATGAATTCTTAGATTAGATGGAAGTGCAAGTTGATATGCTACGGGTCCAATTTGAGCTACTATCTTGAAGGGCCCACAAAACCTGGGTTCCAACTTGGCACAGTTCCCTAACTTCAATGAGCTTTTTTGGGCTTTGACCTTCAAATAAACATGGTCTCCCACTTGATATTTCAAGTGTCTTCATTTCTGATCTGCATAGCTCTTATGTTTGTCCTGTGCTTCTTTCAAGTTTTGTTGTACCTTTCTTACCATGTTCTCCATTTCTTGGAGCATCTCTGGTCCAATCATGAGTCTATCAACCAGGTTATCCCAGCTAATTGGAGTCATACACTTTCTGTCATACAATATTTCGAAAGGAATCAACTTAGTCGAAGTTTGGTACCCATTGTTATATGCAAATTCTACCAAGTGCAGGTAGTCTTCCCACTTGGTCGGTTTTGTTCTTACATACATACGGAGAATATCCTCTATGATCTGGTTTGTCCTTTCCGTCTATCCATCCATTTGTGGATGATAGATTGTACTGAAATTCAAGTTAGTTTTTTATCCCTGCAGACAATTCCTTCCAAAAACCGGATGTAAATTTTATGTCTCTATCTAAAATCAACAATTGAGGAATACCATGACGTCTAAAAAATTCTTTCATGAATATTTCAACAATGTTTATAGCTTTAAAAGTAGAATTTACAGGAATAATGTGTGCAGACTTACTGATTTTATCGATTACAACCATGATAGAATCATTATGTTTATGGGTTTTAGGCAAACTTGTTATAAAGTCCAGTGATATAGTCTCCCATTTCCATTTTGGTACTGGTAATGGCTGTAATAGGTCAGCTAGGTGCTGGTACTCAGCCTTAACCTACTGACAATCTTGGCACCTAGCCAAGTACTCAGTTGTTTCTCCCTTCATATTAGGCTAGTAAAATAGTTTTTTAAGTGTTGTTATTGTTTTCTGGTAACCTGGATGGTCAGAATACGGTTTCTTATGCACTTCATCTAAAACTATGAATTTTAACTCTACTGAATCTGGTATGTAAAGTCTATTTTTAAATCGTAATAGTCCCTTCTTGTCGATACTTAGATCTGGTTTATCTGAGTTTACGATACTATTTTGAAATTCTACCATCATCTTAGTGTCATTTCCTTTGTTAATACCTGTCGTCCTTATTCTTTGTTCCAGATCACTTTCTGCCCTGTTGATATTTATCTCAAATAGCCCATGGAATCTTCTACTTAAAGCATCCGCTACTTTATTTTCCTTACCCTTCATATGTCCGACCTCGAAGTCAAATTCACTTTAGGGTGCCCCCCATGGTGAGACACTTGGTCTGATATACTCTTTGTCCAACAATTCGTGTAATTGTATTTTTAATTCTGTTAGTTCTAGTAGAGTCATTTGGTAGGGTGATTTTGAGATAAGGGCTGAACCAGGTAGTAGGTCTATGGATAAGTCTATTTCCCTTCTAGGAGGTAATTCTGGTATCTCATCCACAAAGATGTCTCTAAATTCACGTAGGATAGCAAAGTCTTCTAACTTTGACTTATCTTCTTTTTCTAATAGATTCGTCACTTGGATGGCATAAACTTGACATCCCTTTCTAATACATTTCTTGAATTGCATCGCTGAAACTTGTCTGACTGATACAGGTTTTGGTCCGCCTTGGATTGTTCTAACATTGCTGAAATCATCTTTATAGCTAAGTATCTTTGTATAATAGTCTAGTACTGCTTTGTGTTGTTCCAACCAAACCATCCCAATAATCATATCATAAGATCCTAGTGGTAGGATGTTTAGATTGGTCCTTATATTTTGACCATCTAAGCTGAACTGAAAATAAGAAATAAAGTCAACTAGTTTCCTTTTAGTACCTGTTGCTAGTTGTACAAGCCATGATTTTGCATGCTTCAGTTTCTTAAGTTTATTTGACTCTACTACATCAGCAATAATATAACTTAACGTATCTCTAGGGTCAATTAAAACATAAAATTGACTGTCATTGATTTTACATTCGATTTCTACCACCAAGGATTGGTGGTCATCTTGTAAACCATCTATGGCTATATTTATCCGATGCAGGCTTCTGCCCACGTCTCCCACTGTCGAGGCTTCCTGCAAATTATGAACAACAGTTCTGTTTGCTGAAATTAAACGTGGAGAGTTCCAAACACTTTAATGGCTCATAGGAGTTGTCCCCAAACTTACTTGTTCCTAGTTTTACCAGTTTACCGTTGCCTTGTGTATTTGGATGATTGAAGTGAAAATCCTTTCTTGGAAAAAAAATTGTTGCATTTCGATAAGGAGTTGGTTGGTATCCCTTCTCCTGTTGGTTCATTCAATCTTGCTTCTTATCCGTTCAGGCTTTGGGAAACTCTACCCATTGTTTATACTGGTCATAGCACATTCGTGCTTTCCTGAATACCTCACTCAAGGATTTGGGGTTCTCAAACTCATTTCTGTCCCTTTAGGACTGTGGTAAACAACTTAAGAATAGTTGGATTTTTACCTTCTCCTCCCGGCTGTATGATACAAACCTTATTACTTCCATAAATTTATTTATAAGGTCCTCCATCGTCATTTGTATGATTCGTAACTCGTAAAATTATCTCATCTTCCTTTCATAATATCTTTCAGAAACGTATTGTTTCTTGAAATACTTCTTAAAGTCGGACCACTCCAACTGTTTCTCCTTTAGGCCCTTGGCCAATTTCAGGTCTTTCCACCAAATGATGGCCTTCCCCTTCAGATTGTAGATGGCCATTGTGACCTTCATGTTGTTGGAATAGTTGTAGATTTGGAAGTATTTTTTTATGTCCAATAACCACACCTTAGCTTCTTCTCATGTCCTCGATTCTCCATCAAAGGTAACATGTTTAATATTTTTAAATTCTCCTTCAAGGTGGTCTACTTGTTTTATTTTTCTGTCTGGTTTAGTTTTTTCTTCAGCTGAAGATGTCCGTTCAGATGAACTGTCTCTTTTTTCTGTTTCCGGCCCATATTTCTCGGAGGCCCTTTTGTTGACCTCTTCGTCATGGTTATCGTCTTTTGTGATTTTCTTGGTTACTATACTACACAACATGACTTCATTTATATCTTGTTGTTCCTGTTGTGCTTTCTTCAATTTTTCATTGTTGGCTTTGAAAATCTGTAGTTCAACAATAGGACTCCTTATTGTTTCTAACACCTCCGTGGGTGCACCTCCATCACTGTTCTGTCTTGTATCTCTAGGAGTTTCTTGCTGCGGATTTCCTTCCATCTTGATTTCTACACCCTCTTGAGCTGCCATAATTAACAAAAAACAGAAAGGGCTTTCTGTTTGTAACCATAAGATTTATTAGTTTTACATAAATCATAATATATACTAAGAAACTAATGTGGCCCTGTTCAGACCCAGTGTTGTAGCTTTTTTCTCTGATACCATATGTAATGTATCTCAAAAACTGTCTAAAAAAAATAAAAAATCTATTTGTACATTTATCCTTGAATAACTTTGATAACTTCGATAATCAAGAAAGGTAGGCTTTCTATTATAATGCTTGATTCTAAGAGTTTGCTAGATTCCTTACTGTCATCGACTTTCATTACCACTCAACTTAATGTTTTGAAACAGACGATATAAGAAGTTCTTACTCCACATTTCAATGTTTATTTAAATTCCTATAACTATAATTACTTTCCTATTTGTTTGTACCTATAACCATTACGATAGGCTTACAATAAAATGAATTTGGGGTTTATGGCCTAATACTTACGCGTTAGACCATACACATAAACCATTACCATAGATTTACAATACATACAAATTAGCTAAAAGGTTGAGCATTAGAGTATACTCTTCTGCGAAAAGTTTAATATAAGAAGTCCCCTTTATTTTAAAGTATTTGGATACAGGATAGTGGTTAGGTAAGGCCTTCTGGTTAAATTTCATGTACGAATATGTTATAGAACTCTACCGCACTAGTAAATCCCATTCGGCTCCACCTGTCCGAATGTAGTGTCAACTGTACAATATATTAACTACATTTATTGTGATTTGGGGTTAAAGGTTTCCATGAGTCGCACCAATGCTTCCTTAATCCATGGATCATTCAATACCAAAGAAGGGTTAGGTATGATATGTATGTAATCCTGACCAGGGAATTAAGGGTGGTAGGCTACATGCTACAGTCAAGGCCATCACTTGACCTGTTACCCAATGTGGACATGCAAAGTTGATCTCATCACCTGGTCATTCGTAGCTGCAAACATTATTCTTCGAGGAAGGAGTTCGCTAGCTTAATGGATGTTTTTTGTGGGGAGGTTCTTCAGAAGTCTATCTCTGTGTCTCCAATTTCTTGGCGAAGGGAAAAAATGGTGAGGATTTTCTCATAGTGGAGGCGACATCGCTATCTAGCCCACTAGTAAGTTTTCTCATTATTTTTGCATCTCTATTCATAGATTTGTGGCTGAGTTCTCTTTCTCTTACAACCACTATGGATAACCTACGTGTCATAGTTATTATACTTTCTGTAAGTGGTTATTCTCTCATTCCCAAATATCCAGGAAGGCCCTCAAAGTTCCTCCCCTTTGCTAAGTAGTTTTATTACTGCGTTCTTATCCATTCTGTAAATTCTGAAAGGGCTTGATACCTCGTTCCTTTGTTTTCTTGGTGTTTCACAAGTAGATTGCCTCTAGGGCATGATGTTCCCGCTCTACTTCACTATCCTGTATCATCGTTTGGTATTGATTTTTTGTGGGATCTTTCTCGGATTCCATTCCAGAGGTTAAGTTTATCATTGTGAGAGCGTTGCACTGTAATTGCAGTATTTCCTTGTCCATATTAAATAAATTTGATTTGTTTCGTAGGCTCTAAATTCCCGTCGTGGATGGTTATACTCCAGTTAGTATCTGAGTAATGTTCACCTTGACCCAGATCCTCTCATCCTCATCAAAGGGACCTTTCGCTTGTATACGATCCTCGTGAATAACCCGTAACCCCAAAGAGAAAGTCCTTGAAAGGATCTTTCATAACTTTTTTAATTTTGTTTTTCAAATCTTGATTTAATGGTACCTCTCCGGTTCAAAAGATTTATATCATGTAACTAGTAAATATTTATGGGTTTTGTATTAACTTACCATGGTCTATCAATAGGCTAAATTATTCTATGTTACCTTAATCCTTTCTTTGTAAATTTTAAAACAAACGGATTCCTGTGTCTAACATTCATATCAACTGTATTTTGATTTTATCTCCTTAGAAATATTTTTTCTAGTATATTATCTATACCTTGTCTATACCTCAGAGTATAATCATGCACAGTTTAATGTCTCTAGAATCGGTATTGGAACTACTGTTATATTTACAAAAACCATAGTTTCTTGTATAACTTCTTTCTTGAACTGAATGTTGTAACTAAAGATGGGGCCCTATTTGATGTGAGGTACCCATCATATTAATCAAGCTCGCTCCTCGACTTTCAGTTCGTGGACACCCATAGCTGGGAGAGCATCCACACAGAAAATCCAAGATAACTACAGGTTCCTTCAAGTGATATTTTCCATTCCGTCGATAAATTTATTCACCCTTCTTTCGTATAGTTCTAATATTTCAATGGAATATTTAGTTACTAATATTTTAATGGTACAAATTTTGCAGAGTCCTCGTCAGTATGCAGTTTCAGATACCCCGCCCATCCTTGGCGACAAAGGTTTTCGGGTTCCATGCCCGTAACCCTCTCTTTCTCATTCTTTTGTTCTAGAGGAAGGGCATGGTCCCTTTCCAGTCCTTTTATTAACTGTGTAGTTCTATTCTAGTTTCGATATCGTTTGATTAAGGGTAACCTGTCTTGTGATGGTAATTTCTATCGTTGAAATAGAACACAGTATGGGATATTTATTGGTTCCCAAAACTGGATGAGATATGTAATATATTCTTAAAAGAATTTTCAGGGTTTCCCTCTCACTTTCTTGTAATGGCATACTGGTTATTTCATTGATTTAATATACTAACGCCATATCGGTTTCTTCCAAGAAAAATATTTTGAATTGAATAAAGGTACTCAACTATTGCCGACTTATATGTATATCTTATCTATAGTTGAATCCAAATAGCATGATGGTAAATAAATTCAATTTTCACTTATACTGTACTCATGTTAAAGTCTTCCCCTTTTGATTTCTAGGTGATTATGTTGTTATTTACACAGTTATGAATTTATTCAGGAGTATGAATAAATTATGTGAATTTTTCGGATGTCCATTTTTCCTTGGGCCTTTTTGCCTCTTGCGATTAGTTCTGGTAACTAAATTGTGTTAACTAATTCACTCCAAATATAATTTCCAACATTCCAATCTGTGGCCCCATAGACCAATTCGTCCTATAACTTTTTCATTAAAACACCGGTTGATATAAATATGTGTAAATGTTGTAGGTTTCTATGATAATTCTTGAAATTTGCAAGGTCTCTTCTGTAATTTAAATATATATATATACATAAATCTTAGGCACTTGTGATTATAGTTATCTCCTAATAATCATGACTTTTCAGCTGGTACATGGAAGAAATCTCAGTTAATTACTCTACTATTGTGCATGCCTTTATATACTAGAAAGTAGGCATACATCTATACATATACATATGTCTACACTATGTAGTTTTCCATTGGCATTCAATACGTATATGACCCCAATCTACATTACAATTTATTTGTGGGGTTTCAACTACAATGTTTTATCTTACTGCAGTAGTAATCCAAATCACAGCTCAAATCTTCTATAAGAATTAACTAGGCATATCCTTTCAGCTAGTATACTTATGGGAATTAATGTTCATAACAGTAATACGATGCAGCAAGGAAAATCCATTCTGAACTAGTATGAAGACATTCTAGAAGTCCATAAGTTCAATAGGATGCATTCAATCTTTCATCCTTAATATTATTTCTAGTTAGAATTAACAGATGCATTCTATAAAGTATTTAACCATATAACATTCAACGAGAGAAGGGACAAAAATAACATATCTAAAATAATACACTGAAAGACAAAGGGAACATCCATGTTCCTCCTAACCGTAGAACGGGGCAACCAAAACAAATTGCCCGATTCACCCCCTAGCCTCACCATGAATCCATGAGGGCGAACATGGAAAAACTTCTCCTCAGCAATGTCCTACAACTCCAATAGTTTTTCCCTTGCCTCACACTCAAGTATTGTTCATAACAACAAGTAAATCAATAGTCTCCTTCCCTAACATACTTGGCAGCGTCCTGCCTCCTCACATATACTATGTATCAATTTTCCTAGGTCTTTTTCCCTCTCTAGGGAATTTTCGCATCTTTCTAAATCCTTGATTTTCAAGGGCAACCAATGGCCAAATCATTGATTTTCCACTTGTAACAATCAGCCTAGAGGTATTTCCAACATGTTCCCCACTTATGGAGTCATGGTCAGCTGATTTTAACATGGTTTTTCCATTTGTCCTCCTACAATCAATATAAAATATTTTGTTTTTATACAAGTGTCATAGTCAAATAGTTAGTTGAGTCAAATCAGATCTCTACCTTATCAAATTCAAAATTCAGTATTGCCATACATTGAAAAAAATTTCCAAATTCGAATTTACTAAAAACGTAATAAGTTTCAAGCAATTTTAAATTTCAAAATATTTTATTTTTCTGGGGATGTCACATTCTTTTCCCCTTCAGTAAAAGAATTTCCTCAGTGTTCGTTCCTTTCTTGGAACAGGATTGGATGAGATTTCCACAAATATGCCTCCAACTCCCAAGTGGCCTCCTCAGGACTAGAGTGCTTCCATTGCACCTTTACCATAGCAATGACTCTGTTCCAAAGTGCTATTTCTCTCTGGTCCAGAATGCAGAGGCATTCCACCTACACCAAGTTCCAATCAATCATATGAGCAGGGTCATGAATATATATTTTAAACAAAGAAACGCGAAATACATTATGAATTATTAGATTAGATGGAAGTGCAAGTTGATATGCTACGGGTCCAATTTGAGCTACTATCTTGAAGGGCCCACAAAACCTGGGTTCCAAATTGGCACAATTCCCTAACTTCAACGAGCTTTTCGGGCTTTCACCTTCAAATAAACATGGTCTCCCACTTGAAATTTCAAGTGTTTTCTTTTTCGATCTGCATAGCTCTTATGTTTGTCCTGTGCTTCTTTCAAGTTTTGTTGTACCTTTCTTACCATGTTCTCCATTTCTTAGAGAATCTCTGGTCCAACCATGAGTGTATCAGCCAGGTTATCCCAGCTAATTGGATTCATACACTTTCTGTCATACAGTATTTCGAAAGGACTCAACTTAGCCAAAGTTTGGTACCCATTTTTATATGCAAATTCTACCAAGTGCAGGTAGTCTTCCCACTTGGTCGGTTTTGTTCTTACGTACATACGGAGAATATCCTCTATGATCTAGTTTGTTCTTTCTGTCTGTCCATCCATTTGTGGATGATCGCTTGTACTAAAATTCAAGTTAGTGTTTAGCCCTGCAAACAATTCCTTCCAAAAACTAGATGTAAATTTTACGTCTCTATCTAAAATCAACATTTGAGGAATACCATGAAGTCTAAAAAATTCCTTCATGAATATTTTATCAATGTTTATAGCTTTAAAAGTAGACTTTACAGGAATAAAGTGTGCAGACTTACTGAGTTTATCGATTATAGCCATGATAGAATCATTTTGTTTCTGAGTTTTAGGCAACCCTGTTTTAAAGTCCAGTGATATAGTCTCCTATTTCCATTCTGGTACCAGAAATGGCTGAATTTTAACTCTATTGAATCTGGTATGTTATAGGGTAGGCTATTTTGGAAAACCCTTCTATAAACCTATGGTAATATCCAATGATTCCCATGAATGACCAGATATCTACTACATCCTTAGGTACTAGCCATTCCATAATGGCTTTTGTCTTCTCCGGGTCTATGACAATGCCTTCTGCTAAAATTACATGTCCTAGATATTGTATTTCTTTTTGATATAAGTCACACTTGTAAAATTTGGCGTACAGTTTGTGTTTCCTCAATGTTTGTAGAACTATACTTAAGTGTTCATCATGTTCCTCCTCCATTTTTTAATAGACCATAATATCATCGATAAATACTACCATGAACTTGTCTAAGTATTGACTGAAAATATTGGTCATCAGGCACATAAACATGGCTAGTGTGTTAGTGAGTAAGAAAGGTACGACTACGAACTCGTAGTGTCCATATCTTGTCCAAAACGCTATTTTTCTAATGTCCTCATCTTTTATCCTAACTTGATGATAATCGGATCGTAAATCCAACTTTGAAAATATCTTGGCCCCACCTACTTTATCGAATAGATCATTTATCCTTAATAAGGGGTATTTGTTCTTAATAGTCATTTTGTTCAGCTATCTATAATCGATACATAGTCTTAGAGTACTGTCTTTATTTTTCACGAAGAGGAATGGTGCCCCCCATAGTGAGACACTCAGTATGATATACTCTTTGTCCAACAATTCATGTAATTGTATTTTTAATTATGTTAGTTCTGGTAGACTCATTCGGTAGGGTGATTTTGAGATAGGGGTTGATCTGGGTAGTAGGTCTATGGAGAAGTCTATTTCCCTTCTAGGAGGTAATTCTAGTATCTCATCCACAAACATGACTCTAAATTCATGTAGGATAGCAAAGTCTTCTAACTTTGGCTTATCTTCTTTTTCTAATAGATTCGTCACTTGGATGGCATAACCTTGACATCCCTTTCTAATACATTTCTTGAGTTCCATCGCTGAAATTTGTCTGACTAATACAGGTTTTGGTGTGCCTTGGGTTGTTCTAACAGTTATGAAATCATCTTTATAGCTAAGTATCTTTGTATAGTAGTCTAGTACTGCTTTGTGTTATTCCAACCAATCTATCCCAATAATCATATCGTAATATCCTAGTGGTAGGATTTCCAGATTGGTCCTTATATTTTCACCATCTAAGATGAACTGAAAATACGAAATAAAGTCAACTACTTTCCTTTTAGTACCTGTTGCTAGTTGTACAAGCCATGATTTTGCGTGCTTCAGTTTCTTAAGTTTATTTGACTCTACTACATCAGCAGTAATATAACTTAACGTAGCTCCAGGGTCAATTAAAATACAAATTCAAGTGTCATTGATTTTACCTTCGATTTCTACCACCAAGGATTGGTGGTCAGCTTGTCAACCATCTATGGCTACATTTATCCGACGCAGGGTTCTGCCCAGGTCTCCCACTGTCGAGGCTTCCTGGAAATTATGAACAACAGTTCTGTTTGCTGAAATTAAATGTGGATAGTTCCTCCTTAGATGAGGCTCTCCACATTCCCAACACTTTAATGGCTCGTAGGAGTTGTCCCAAAAATTATTCATTCCTAGGTTTACTAGTTTACCGTTGCCTTGCGTATTCAAATGATTGGAGTGAAAATCCTTTCTTGGAAAAAAAATTGTTGCATTCCGATAAGGAGTTGGTTGGTATCCCTTCCCCCGTTGGTTCATTCGATCTTGCTTCTTATCCTTCCAGGCTTTGGGAAACTCTACCCGTTATTTATACTGGTCATAGCACATTCGTGCTTTCCTGAATACCTCACTCAAGGATTTGGGGTTGTCAAACTCAATTCTGTCCATCTAGGACTATGGTAAAGAGCTTAAGAATCGTTGGATTTTTACCTTATCCTCTCGAATGTACGGTACAAACCTTATTAGTTCCAGAAATTTATTTATAAGGTCCTCCATCGTCATTTGTATGATTCTTAACTCGTAAAATTCTTTCATCTTCCTTTCATAATATCTTTCAGAAAGGTATTGTTTCTTGAAATACTTCTTAAAGTCGGACCATTCCAACTATTTCTCCTTTAGGCCCTTCGCCAATTTCAGGTCTTGCCACCAAATGATGGCCTTCCCCTTCAGATTGTAGATGGCCATTGTGACCTTCATGTTGTCGGAATAGTTGTAGATTTGGAAGTATTTTTTGATGTCCAACAACCACGCCTTAGCTTCTTCTCCTTTCTTGGATTCTCCATCAAAGGTAACTAGTTTATTATTTTTAAATTCACCTTCAAGGAGGTCTACTTGTTTTCTTTTTCTAACTGGTTTAGTTTTGTCTTCAGCTGAAGGTGTCCCTTCAGATGAACTATCTCTTTTTTCTATTTCCAGCCCATAATTCTTGGAGGCACTTTTTCTGACCTCTTTGTCATGGTTATCGTCTTTTGTGCTTTTCTTGGTTACTATACTATGCAACAGGAATTCATTTATCTCTTATTGTTCCTATTGTGCTTTCTTCAATTTTTCATTGTCTCCTTTGAAAATATGTAGTTCAACAATAGGATTCCTTATTGTTTCCAACACCTCCATGGCTGAGCTTCCATCATTGTTCTGTGTTGGATCTCCAGGAGGTCCTTGCTGCGGATTTCCTTCCATCTTGATTTCTACACCCTCTTGAGCTACCATAATTAACACAAAACAGAAAGGGATTTCTTTTTGTAACCACAAGATTTATTAGTTTTACATAAATCAGAATATATACTAAGAAACTAATGTGGCCCTGTTTAGAACCATTGTTGTAACATTTTTCTCTGATACCATATGTAATGTATCTCAAAAACTGTCTAAAAAAAATAAAAAAACCATTTGTACATTTATCCTTGAATAACTTCGATAATCAAGAAAGGTAGGCTTTCTATTGTAATGCTTGATTCTAAGAGTTTTCTAAAGTCCTTACTGTCCTCGACTGTCATTACCACTCAACTTAAAGTTTTCAAACCGACGATATAAGAAATGCTTACTCCAGATTTCAATGTTTATTTAAAGTCTTGTAACTATAATTACTTTCCTATCTATTTGTACCCATAACCATTACCATAGGATTACAATACAACAAATTTGGGGTCTATGGCCTAAGACTTACACATTAGACCATACACATAAACCATTACCATAGATTTACAATACATACAACTTAGGTAAAAGGTCGAGCGTTAGAGTATACTCTTCTGCGAAAAGTTTAATATAAGTAGGCCCCTTTATTTTAAAGTATTTGGATACAGGATAGTGGTTAGGTAAGGCCTTCCAGTTAAACATCAAGTACGAATATGTTATAGCACTCTACCGCACTAGTAAATCCCATTCGTCTCCACTTGTCTGAACGTACTGTCAACTATACAATATATTAACTGCATTTATTGTGATTTGGGGTTAAAGGTTTCCATAAGTTGCACTGAAGCTTCCTTAATCCATGGCTCATTGAATACCAAAGGAGGGTTAGGTATGATATGTACTTAATCCTGACCAGGGAATTAAAGGTGGTAGGGTACATGCTACAGTCAAGGCCATCATTTGACCTGTTACCCAATGTGGATGTGCAAAGTTGATCTCATCACCTCGTCATTCGTAGCTGCAAAACTTATTCTCCGAGGAAGGAGTTCGCTAGGTTAATGGATTTTTGTT
>ML864585.1:0-22418 GCA_009831015.1 Picea engelmannii | reverse complement strand
TTAAATACAAGTATAACAAGAATTTTACATTTCATGAGGAAGCCCATCAAGAACTTCCTCTCATTTTGAGGATGGTATCCGGGGTAAACCATATTCTTCAAGGTTAAAGGTCAATACAACAATATACTCATTAAGAACTCAACCTGTCACTTGTGGGAATTGATCCTGGATAGGGAGGATACTGCTCATCCTCTCAACTAACTAGGCCAGACCCAATTAACAAGATGAAGATTATACATTATGGAATCAAATATTTTTTTTAAATGTTAATATATATATTTTTTAACCATGGAAATTGGTAACTTGTTAGAGTGACATGGACTAGGCCCTAGATCAAACTAACTAGTTGCCAGAATAACCCAAAAGTATATGCAATAGCCCGAAATTGGTAACTTGTTAGAGTGACATGGACTAGGCCCTAAATCAAACTAACTAGTTGCCAGAATAACCCAAAAGTATATGCAATAGCCCNATATATATATATATATATATATATATATATATATATATATATATATATATATATATATATATATATATATATATATATATATATATATATATATATATATATATATATATATATATATAACTTGTGACTTAGAAAGGGCCAAGACATCCCAAAGAACCTAATAGGACATATACCCTTCTAACCTTATATAAAACATCTTTTAATAAATTGAATAAATAAAAATAGTATTATTTCCTCAAAATAAAATAATATATTTAACCTATCCAAAATAAAAATAAAAAATTATAAAAAAATCTTCAATAATCAATAAAGCTTCTAAACCTTATTACCATTATTTTTTATCTTGATATTAAATAAATAACAATAATAATTAAACAAAACTTCATTCCCATTTCCACATGCAATCCTCCTAATAAATTGGAGTTAATAAAAAAATAACTTTTTACAAGATCATAAACCCTAAACATAAAATGGAAATGTTAAAACATCTTTTAATAAATTGAATAAATAAAAATAGTATTATTTCCTCAAAATAAAATAAGATATTTAACCTATCCAAAATAAAAATAAAAAATTATAAAAAAGGCCTCAATAATCAATAAAGCTCCTAAGCTTTATTATCATTATTTTTTATCTCGATATTAAATAAAGTTTCTAAGCCTTATTATCATTATTTTTTATCTCGATATTAAATAAATAACAGTAATAATTAAACAAAACTTCATTCCCATTTCCACATGCAACCCTCCTAATAAATTGGAAATTGGAGTTAATAAAAAAATAACTTTTTACAAGATCACAAACACTAAACATAAAATGGAAATGTTTATATTAATGCGATGATGTAAAATTCCTTCTCATTTTTCGGAGAAGAAATAACACACTCTACAAAAATATGAAGAAATAACGCACTCCACAAAAGTATATGCCATAGGGATACTTTACAAAGTATATTTTGCATGGGAAGATTCAATGTTTGTAAATACCTGGTACCATAAGATGAAAATATTTTATTAAGGAAGTTAATGTAGAATTCCTATAACTCCCTTGGAAAGAAAGATGCACTTTGTCATAGTAAGAGACCTCATGTTAGCAAGTACCCTATACCATGAGACAAGAACATCTCTGTACTCAGGAAAATAATGTAGAATTCCTTTGAATTCCCTAAGAAGATATGCCACAAGGAGAGAACTAATCTTAGCATGTACCATATACAATAAGATAAGATATTGTAGAATTGTTATAATTCCCTTAGGAGAAAAGCATGCACTCAACAAAAGTATATGCCCTAGGGAGAGACCCCATGTTAACAAGTTTCTACTAAGTTAGTTATATTATTATTTTTAATAGCAATAAAGTGAAAAGGAATAATACCAAAAAGAAATAAAGGTCAATGGATAATGATAAAAGATAAGGTGGTCATTCCGAAGTACCAAGTATTTCCCAATGCTCGTAAGTATAAAGGTTTAGCTTATACATCAAAGATTCCATATTAGATAGTGAGAATCAAATCGAAAACTCCTAATATGTGTCCTTTCAGAAATTCCATATATATAAACTGGGAGAAGTGGAATTTCACCCAATTCACATCCCAACATGGTGCATATTTGATATTATTCCACAAATAAACCATAGTACAATGAACTTGTGAGTTGGAAGATCATAAGTAACTGTGTGTAGATAGTGTCTTGTAGTGCATGATGCATTGCGTTAATTGGCCTCTGGTGGTTCCTAGAATGGTACATGGTGGTGGTAGCTATGATGACATTAGCATCAACATTATACATTATGTTTTTCTGGGGGGTTTCTGGAAGGAAGATTCAAATAAATAGTGGGTGTTACTATCTAGTAGGTAGTTTGTATTGTCCATTCTAACATTCTAACTGGCATCACAACATACTAAAAGTTTAATCATGATGATTTTATCTGAGTGGAGAACCACATTATGAAAGAGTTGAAATGGGCACTCAATTTTTACTCATTATAATTATGATTTCAAACTCTTTATAATATTGTAAGGTTAAACTTAATCCCACATTCACACACTCCACTTTTCCAAGGTGGTTCTCTCACACAGATAAATCTACATTCCTTTAAACTTAAGCATTAATATTTAATATCTCATCATTTCATTTCATAATCAATTAAATTTTTTCCATACACATTGTTGGAATCATGATTATTTCTTATTCTATGAATGATGTCCACGTGTACAATTTATTTGTGATATGATTACAGGGACAAATGTCAAATCAGTTTGCAATATTTTATTATAGAATATGGAATTAAGTGAGCGAGACATTTTAAAAGTGCATGTCATCACATCATTATATTCTATCTATGATTGTTACTCATTCATTACATTTCATTCTATGCATTTATTGGTATCTAGTGCAACATTTATTATTATAATTATGGTTATCATGTAATGTTTTTTTAAATCCAAATTAAAATGTTGGGTATTTTTCACTCAACCCATGATATTTTATGGCTATAATTTAATGTTTTTCAATTCAAATTTATATAAATTAATATGTTATTTGTTTTTCACTCGACCCATGTTATTATTCACTTTCAAAAGATAGTCAAAAGGTGTTTTCTTAATTTGAAAATGTAATTAAATTATTAATATATTAAAAGTAAAAAATTGTTATTTTTATAAAAGTTTTGAACAAATTTAAAAAGAGTGAGAATACATATTGTTTGATGTAACATGTTAGTTTAATTGTGGCATGTTAGGAAATAATAGTATTATAGATAGTTATAAGTGGTTATTATCTCTGGTTTATCACATATCATAATGTTAATAGTCCACATAAACTATAATGAAATCATCGAATTGACATAATAATATGTAATGACAGCCAATGTATACAATATGTCATCGTATGCTATACATCGAGTGTTCAACCCTCTCACATTTCAAAGTTTTATAATATTTATCCTCTTCCCTTTCGATCATGAGTTTGAGATTTCTGTCTTTTTAATAATAGATGCTTCAACTTAAGAATCTTAAGAAGAGGGATATTACTATATTTCTTTGAGAAATTATTGTACTTGTAAATGTAAGGACACTATACTTATATTCCATGTTGTAATAATTCGGATTTTTTTTAAACAATAATTGTGAGAAAGTATATTAAAAAAGAGGTATCTGAACCAAACATGTAAAAAGTATATAAAAAGAGTATCAAAGTTGGGAGATGAAGTTCAAAATTAATCAAAAAATTAAAAAAAACCTACTCAAATTTGGATTGATCTTCATAAATTATCCTTAGTTACATACTGATAGCAGGAGTATTGTCAAATAAATTGAAATATCACACACACATAGTTCTATTTTGTATTAAAAGAAATGTTGCAGCCTCATTGATCAACATGTTAATGCAAAAAAGAAGCATTGTTCATAGCCAAATGTCCAATTTTTTTTTATAAAATTGGTTGAGCTAGCTACTATATAAAATGTTGTTTTCCTTTTTAAAGGAAATCCAAAAGAAAATGATTGGTATAAATCCTACAAAACCATCCTAGTATCAAAAGAGTTTTACAAAACATATAAAAACTTAAAGTCGGTGAGGGAAGTGTTCACTGTGTGCTTTATATTGATTCTCAGAAGCCAGCTTGGCATCTTGCTTCACTCCTTCCATGTCCATTCTCCCAAGATCTTGATGGAGTGATTCTTCAAGTCGACCTTCACCTGGAATTGAGCCAATTGAAAACCTTTGAAATGCAACTTGTGACTTTGAAATTTTCACCAAACTTGTAATCATATGTTGAAGAACTCTGCATTCTAAATCAAGATTATTAATTGGCATTTTTTCTAAGTGACCAACTCTATAATTGACATATTCATTGTTATGAACTTATTCTTATGAATACATTCTCGTAGTTGTGTTGAAAATGGATGTTTGATGGTCTAATAACATACTCTCATGTCTCCTTAAAACCATACATACACATGAGTTCACGAATAGGGCATCATCCTAGGTGATTGTGTTTTTCTATAATGCCACATCCCAATTCTACAGATGACAAATGAAGGTAATTCTTCTCTACCCAATCTATGTTTTTCTTCCCCGTAGAAATTACCCCTAATTTCTTACAATCCCAGACTAAAATCCCACAAAGCTAAGCTAACATTTCCACATAATTTCAATAAAAAAAATACCACTCTAGAATCCAAATTCTCAATTGAAATCCTGCAACTTACCTTTGCAATAAGATCACTAAAATTCCTTGTGTGAATGCTACCAATGTTGTTGATCAAAATGTCATTTTAGTTGGAGTTGATGAGCTAGCCACATCCACTTCCGATTTCTGAGTTGGAAGATCAAGAAGTTGCATCATCATTGTTTATGCCTTAACCCGAGGAGAAATAGAATGAAGAGAGCCAATAGAAACAATAGGAGTGTGAGCAGAGGATTACTCGCCCTCCATTGATAAATTAAAGTAGTCCACTATTATGGAGACTAAAGAACACAAAGACCCCAACAACAATTGAAACTTAGACCATAAAAAACTTTATAATTATATATATTATTTGAAGTGTCTCACACTAAGTTAGTTTTTCGGTGTTAAAAAAAATGTGGACCATTAATTCATTATCATGAGCTGAAATAAAAAATTGGGAATGTTCATCTTGGTTCATCGGACATAAAATTTATCATAGTCAAATATTGTCATTGTATTTTAGTATACATTCATACCAATTTATGCAGTGTCAATTGACATGGAGCTTTACAATGTATTGTTTGGTTTGTGGCTAAAAGTGGATGCCTTATGTGAATTAGTGTAAGTTACACTAAATTTAACCAAGCTATGATACCACATGTCAGGAAAATACACTTCCACGCTAAACCTAGTAGAAGAGAGGAAGACATATTTAAACTATAAAATAAATGACAGAGCAATCACACAGTACGTAGAGATTTTACCCTGGAAATCCAAACGGGAAAACCAACATTCCTTGAGCATCTTGCTCTCTTGTTATCTTATTCTAATGAATACAAATTTGCATGTCTAACCTTGGTCTACACCTAAGACAAAATCAACATCATACCTTCTTGCTTTACACAAGAAACACCCTGCAACCAATTTGTCTTACATCTACATGACCAAAAACCTGTTGCTAAAGATTAGCATGAAGATCAACTTGATATGAATACAACACACATTATTTATAGGCTTTACAGTAGGAAAAAAACTTAAGAAAGGCGCCTAAAAAACAGTTACAAATCCATGCAGATCATTGGATACAAATCCCATGAATCTCGGGATTCTATTACAGTTGACTACCAGTAGACCTAAATTCGATCTTCAATCGGTTGCCACATGAATTCTTGTTGGATGACCTCTTCGACTTGCCATCGATCTCTTCGACTTGCCGTCGATCTCTTCGACTTCGAATTTCCTATGGATTATTTTTATTTCGACTTTCCTGTCGATTACTTTGACTCTGAATTTCAATCCCAATTGATCCACCTCGATTAGAATTTCACTGCAAAGAATATAACAACCCAACATTCTCCCACTTGTTGTCTTCTTTGTTGAAACATGAGAACATGAACTTTTGTTCATGGACCCAGGGAAATAATACCCATTGCCTCTCTACACCAAGAGAACTTCACAACACTCACAAAATTAGTCAAAGAGTTTGTTAAGTTTTCCAACGTGTCTACTTTCTCCAAAAACACCTTGTTGCTTTCCACCATGTCTCTTACGAAATGGTATTGTACATCAATATTGTTAGTCTTGGAATGATAAGTTGGGTTCTTTTCCAAAAACATTGCGCTTTGACTGCCACAATTTATATTGATATCTCTCTACTCAAATCCAATCCCCCAACATAGTCATTGCATCCATATTGCTTCTTTGCTTCCATGAGTGGTTGTCATGTATTCAACTTATGTTTTTGACAAGGCTATGACTGCCTGTTTCTTACTCATCTAACTGATTTCTCCACCAAACATCTTGAACACATATCCATTGGTTGATATTTTTCAATCCATATATCCAACCCAGTCAACATCGACAAAGCCATGTACATTAAATTCACTGTCACCTCCACGTTTTCCTTGGTAGCATATAGCATAATATGTTTTGCTACAAAAATACCTGAACACTCTCTTGACAGTTGTCTAGTGCTCTTTTGAAGGTGTCGACATGTATCTTCTCAACACTCCCACTGCATGGGCAATGTATGGTCGAGTATAGGCCATCCCATACATTAGACTACCAACAACACTTGCATAGGGAACACACTCCATGTATTATATTTCTTCATGTGTCTTTGGACATTATTTAGTAGTTAGTCTTGCTCCCACATGAATTAGCACCTTTATAGTTTTGCAATCCTTCACGTTGAAACATTTTAAGACCGTTTCAATACACTTCTTCTAATTCAACAAAAGCTTTCTAACTAATCGATCTCTCTTCATCTCCATTCCTAGAATGAATTTCACTACACCGAGATCCTTCATCTAGAACTTGGATGATAGTTGCTTCTTCACCTACTTTATTACATCCATGTTGTTTCTGATCAGCAATATGTTGTCGACATACAATGATACATATATGAAACACCCATCTTCTTCCTTCGAATATATACAATGATCAACTTTTCCTCTCACAAATCCAAACTAAGGATGTATGTGTCAAACTTTTGGTACCACATCCTTGGTGATTTCTTTAGACCATAAAGGGATCTTTTCAATTTGCACACTAACTCTTTATTTCCCTTCACTACAAATACTTCAAGTTGTTTCATGTAGATTTATTCTTTTAGGTCCCCATGTAGGAACATTGTATTTACATCCATTTTCTCTATATCGAGATCAAATGATGCAACTAGAGACATTAGTAGTCTAATGGCAGTTAATTTTGCAACAAGGGAAAAAATGTCACCGAATTCGACTCCTTCAACCTAGGAATATCATTTCACTACCAGTCGAGATTTGAATTTCTTGACTTGTCCTATCACATTCACCTTTTTCTTGAATACCCACTTGCTACCAACAGGCTTCCTTCCACTAGGTAATTCGACTAAATCCCATGTCTTATTCTTGTGCAAGGATTCCATCTCTTCGACCATGGTATCCTTCCAGATTCTACCCTCTGTTGATTCAACTGCTTCCCTGACTGATTTGGGCTCCTCGTCAGTGGAATTTAACACAAATGCATAACACAATTCTGGCGGACTATACCTTTTGGCTAGTTTTCTTACTCATTCATACCTCCCAAAAACTAAGGTTGGTTGTTCCACCTCTTCATCTGATTCAATTGACTCATCTGAATCATCTTCTTTGTCCTAAGTTCAAACATCACCTTCTCTGTTCTTGAGTACAAACATCACCTTCTCTGCTTTTTTCTCTATTTCAACCACTTCAGACTCAGACTTCCCTCCAACTTCTCTGAATACCACATCTCGACTGTACAATTTTATTCTTGATGCATGATCCTAGAGATTATATAATTTCATTCCTTATTTGTATCCAATGAAAATATAGTTGACTACCTTCTTGTCCAACTTTCTCCTCTTTTCCTTGGGAACATGCACAAATGCATCAAATCCAAATACTTTGAGATATAAAAATGAAGGATTCTTACCAAACCATACATCATGTGGAGTCGTGTCAACTAGCGTCTACGAAGGAGACATATTCACCAAATATTTTGCAGTGTCGACTGCCTCTGCTTAGAATTATTGTACGATCCCAACACCATTGATCATGCTCATTGACTTATCCATCAATTTTTCGATCATTCTTTCAGCAAATCCATTTTGATGTGGGGTATATGGTGTGGTATTTTGACATGCTATGCCACATTAATCGTAGATCTACTCAAAATCCTTTCCACATAATTCACCACCATTGTCAGTTCTCAATACCTTAATCTTCTTATCTGTTTGGTTTTCCATAAGAGATTCCACCAAGTGAAGGTGTTGTTATAGGGACAAACACATCACTATGAGCCAATTCTAGAATCCCCTTCGCCCTTGTCGCTCCATATGGGAACTTGATCCAGATTATTTTTGGCACAAAATGAGAGAGGAAATATAATAAATAAATGTACAGAGATATATCAGATATCCAATAATATAATAGAGATATATCAAAGATATAACCATAAACATAGGGATACAATAATACACCATTTCTATTAATGAGAAAAATGTACAAAACTGTAGAAATACAGAGTGAAAGACTCATTATAATGGTGGAAACTTATCTCTGAGAAGAGATGTGATGGCTACACTCATTCACCAGAAGATGGTGATGATTACAATGGGGATCTAAAGACCTTTTTAACATAAAGAGAATCCAAAACCCTGACCTCGGAAGATGAAAATCCAATAGTTTTGTGGACCTCGTTTTGGGTAGTTTGGTGTATCAACTTACCAAGGGTGTACCTTTGGCATACGATCTCCGTTTGGGGTGCACAATATCTTGTTCGAAAGGTATCGATCGATCGTGAAAAAGAGTCGTTTAGACCCTCAAAATGGCCCCAGAAGTTTAGGACCCAAAAAACTGCTAAAAATAGTAAGTTGCCAAAAAATTGTTTTGAGCTAGTTGGACTATGTGGGTGGCCACCGATATCCATCTGGATCAATCCTTCCTCCTTAGGAAGCAATGGTCTCCATTGCGTTGATTTCTCGAGGGAGAGGGGGAAGCGTTTACTGAATCTAAACCTTGGTAAGCTGCTTTCCTTGTTGGAGAAGCTGTGTTGCTTAGCTTGTTGAAGGCTATCAAGAACCTGTTGTTGGCAGGGTTGAATATGTTCAACCAACTTGTTGTATCTTGGCTTGACTGGGCAATGTGTAGGCACCATCGTAGGTGAATAAATCATATCTTCTTTCTCTTATGAAGTCTGCTTCTACTGGATAGAAGGTGCTTGTACTGAGGCTGTAGTGGTTGCAATGTTCTTCTGTTCACCTTTTGAACAGATTGTGAAGAGGATGAATTTTGAAGTATAAGAGATTACCATGCGACACTGTTTTGGTGGGACAACAGTTAGAACTACCTCTAGTATCCTGTAAAACTGACCCCCCAGAGTAAAAATGACACTACAGGGTCGAGACTCATAAACAACATGATACTTCCACATATATGGTTGGCCCAAAAGAACATCACAAACATATAGAGGGGAAGCATCACAAAATACATCATCCTTGAAGGGCTTGATACCATAGGACATGCGACATTGTTGGCTAACATGGAGATCCCGTCTCTAGCGAAGCCACCCGATGTTGTATGGTTGCAAGTGTGGTGTTGTCGAAGATCCCAACTGTTTGATGACCTCATCTGAGATGAGGTTCTTCTGGATTCTCTGCTGCTATAGTGGGAAAACTCCCCTACGGACTACACTAGGGTTCTAAAGTGCAGGCAGAGCTAACCATCTAAAGTATCCTACTTTTAACAACTATCCCAACAATACCCCACTTCATGCATAAAATACAAAGTATAAGGATCCTATAGTCTTACCTTAAACTCTACGTTTGATGTTGATCCTTCTGCGTTCGATCGCTTCTCGACTGCAAGTATCCTCCCAAGGATGACCTGCCTTCACCAAAAGACAAACAAGAAACTACGAACATGTATCTTATATATGAATTAATGGGTTAGATGTCATACAAAAATGTAAATCAAACATAAATATTGAACACATCATATGGCGAGACGGAAAAAGTACTTCTTTATATTAATCTCACAAAGTCACTTACAAAATGAGATTGACGACTGCTCCTCGAACCCAGTCCTAGACTCCTCTTCACCAAGCTCCAACTACTTCCACGTATCCTTATTCTCTCACACTTCTCTCTAGAGAATGGGCATAGGCTTATGAATGAGGAAAAAGGCAAGAATAAAGAATTCTGGCTCAAAACTCACAATGTGGCTGCAAATTCTTGGGGCAAGAGGGGAAAGTGAAATGGGAAGAGTTTCACTGTAGCTATGTTTCTCTTTGGAATGAGACCCCAACACCTCCTTTTATATGACAAAAGGATGGTTATTCGGTTGGGTGATGGGATATAGGTGGTCAATTGGTCGGGAAACTACCCAATAGCCCATAATCTCAATGAATCCCTTGCAAATTTTTATTTTTTACAACTTTTGTGGGTATATGCGGGTTGTGATGGTGCAGCTAGTGTATGTATGTGGGAAGTAGTGGAGCAGAGTGCGTACATCTTCAAAAATTGTGTTTTTAAGAAGAGTTGTTCAGTGTTGGCTTGGCAAAAATAGTAAGTAAGATGGTCTGATGCCAGGTATGCATGTATGGTGCAATTTAGGGTTATAACATCTGCTATCCACAATAAAATGTGGTGGGGTCCCATTCACCCACATCTATGAATGGAAGAGGATTCCCCCCTCTTCAAGATCTATTGGTTCTTTTAGTTGAATTTTTATAGTCACGACAGTAGCAGTGGGGTCTGCGTCGATAATCTATCTTCTGCCAATATTTTATGAATCAAATTCCAAATCAGGGTTTGGCTCCTTTTCTTTGATCTCGGCCACCAATGATTGTTTTGAGCAACATTCATCAGTGTTGTGCCAGGGGATTTTTTGGAAATCACACCACTTTCCAATGTCCTTCTTCGTCTTTTTGTTACCCTTCTTTTCCTGTGGCTTGGACTAGTTTTCTGGAGGCTAGTTGTTAGGGTCGTCTTTACCATACTTTGGTTGTTGCAGATTTATAGACCCGAAATCCCGTTTGTTCTAGTGCCTAAATTTCTGCTCGATTTTGACAACATATCGATAGGCAGCTCCCAGTGATGAGATATACAAAAAATCCATTTCAGTTTGGATGTACCTATGTAGAGCCCCACGATATTTCAGAAACAGATGTCGCTCGAAGTCTTTGATATCCATCTTGGTGCACAAGGTATGGAAATTATTTTCAAACTATGAATTTTTTTGGCCCCTCTCTTGTTGTAGTGTGGTCCATCTCATGTACTGGTCATCATAGTTACCAAGAGGGTAATATTGTTCCTTGATCGCATCCACAAAAAATTCCCAAGTGGGCTCGGCCCCATATATTCCAGAGTCCTCCCTGGAACTTTTCTCCCAGTAAGTTTCCCACCAATGTTTGACATGGGGGAGAGCCTTAAGGAGTGAGAAGGTGATCCTTTCCCTGTCGAAAAAATTGTGAACAAAGAAATAACCTTCTAGCAGATTTAACTATTTTTCTAGGGCATCCGTATCAATCTAACCTTAAAATATAGGAATATCAAAATTCACTTGTACCTTGAAAGGAGAGGTTCCTCCAAATTGTTCACTTGATGAATACGCTCTTGTTGTTATCGACAAGTGTTGAAGGATGTGGGAAAAATTCTCCATCATTTCGTCCCTCTATCGTATGAGAGCTTTCTCAAGTAACATATTAATATGATTTTCTGCTCTGTTGTTTTTATTTTCTTCCACCATGGAGGGTTTATTGGGCGTGTGAGGGTGATTTTCCTCAAGAGAGACAAGCTCAAGACCCAACTTTCTATACTCAGACCTCATTGAGGACATGCACTGAAAAACGATCAAGAGCAACTTGCTTTGATACCATTGATCCAAATTACTTTTGGCATGAAATGAGAGAGGAGATATAATAAAGAAATGTACAAAGATATATCAGATATCCAATAATATAACAGAGATATATCAAATATATAACCATAAACACAAAGATATAGTAATACACAATTTCTATTAATGAGCGAAATGTACAAAACTATAGAAATACAGAGTTAAAGACTCGCTAGAATGGTGGCATTTTATCTCTGAGAAGAGATGTGATAGCTACGCTCATTCTCTAGAAGTTGGTGTTGATTACAATGGGGCACTAAAGGCCTTTTTAACATAAATAGAATCCCAAACCCTAACATTGGAAGATGAAAAACAACTGTTTTGTGGACCCCGTTTTGGGTAGTTTGGTGTATCAACTTGAACCTGAGGGAGGAAATTTGGCATACGATCTCCATTTGTGGTGCATGATAGCTCGTTGGAAAGGTATCAACGAGGAGATTCATTTAGGGGGATCAATCATTCCTTCATCTATCTTTGAGGTGTCTAATCATGAAAAATCATTGTTTAGACCCTCAAAATGGCCTCAGAAGTTTAGGATCCCCAAAAATGCTAAAAATAGTAAGTTTCCAAAAACCTGTTTTGAACCAGTTGGAATAGGTGGTTGTCCACCGATATCTACCTAGATCAATCCTCCCTCCTTAGGAATCAATGGTATCCATTACATTGAGTTCCCGAGGGAGAGAAGGAAGCATTTGCTGAATCTAAACCTTGGTGAGTTGCTTTCCTTGCTAGAGAAGTTGCATTGCTTTGCTTGTTGAAGGTTTTCACGAATCTATTATTTGTGGGGTTGAATAAGTTCAACCAACCTGTTGTATATTGGCTTGACAGGGTAGTGTGTAGGCACCATCGTAGGTGAAGAAACAATATATTATTTCTCTTCTACAATCTTCTTCTACTGGATAGAAGGTGTTTGGACTGACGCTGTAGTGGTTGCAGTGTCCTTTTGTTTACCTTTTGAACATATTTTGAGGAGGATGAATTTTGAAGTATGAGAGATTACCTTGCGGCACTGTTTTGGTGGGACCTTAGTCAGAACTACCTCTGGTATCCTGTAGAGATGACCGCCCAGAGTAACAATGAAACTACGGGGTCGAGACTCATCAACAACATGACACTTCTGCATATATGGTTGGAAAAAAAGAACATCACAAACATATAGAGGGTCAACATCACACAATACCTCATCCTTGAAGGGATTGATGCCATAGGAAATGCGACATTGTTGGCTATCATGAAGATCTCATCCCTAGCGAAGCCACTCGATGTTCTATGGCTGCGGGTTTGGTGTTGTTGACAATCCCAACTGTTTGATGACCTCTGTTGAGATGAGGCTCTTCTAGATTCCGCTATCCATAATCAAATGCAGTGGGGTTCCCTTCACCCACATCTCTAAATGGAAGAGTCACTCCCCCTCTTTAGAATCTACTGGTTCTTCTAGTTGAATTGTTGCGGTCACGACAATAGCAGTGGGGTCTGCCTCGATGATCTATCTTCTGGCAATATTTTCTGAATCAAATTCCAAATCAGGGTTTGAATATTTTTCTTTTATCTCGACCACCAATGATTTTTAATTTTGAGCAACATTCATTAGTGTTGTTCCATGGGATTTTGTGGAAATCAAACAACTTTCTAGTGTCCTTCTTTGTCTTTTTGTTACCCTTCTTTTCCTGTGGCTTGGACTGGTTTTCTGGAGGCTAGTTGTTAGGGTCGTCTTTACCATACTTTGGTTGTTGCGGATTTGCAGACCCGAACTCCCGTTTGTTCTGGTGCCTAAATTTTTGCTCGATTTTGACAACATATCGATAGGCATCTCCCAGTGATGAGATGTCCAAAAAATCCATTTCGGTTTGGATGTACCTATGTAGAGCCTCGCGGTATTTTAGAACCAGATGTTGCTTGAAGTATTTCATACCAAAATTGGTGTGCAAGGTATAGAAAGTATTTGCAAACTTATGACACAGTTTGACCCCTCTCTTACCATAGTGTGGTCCATTTCATGTATTGATCGTCATAGTTACCAACAAGGTAATATTGTTCCTTGAACGCATCCATAAAAAAATCACGAGTGGGCTCGAACCCATATATTCCAAACTCCTCTGTGGAACTTTTATCCTAGTAATTTTCCCACCAATGTTTGACATGCATGGGGAGATACTTAAGGAGTGCAAAGGTGATCTTTTCCCTGTCAGAAAAATTGTGAACAGAGAAATAACCTTCTAGCATATTTAACCACTTTTTTAGGGCATCCACATCGATCTGACCTTCAAATACAAGAATATCAAAATTCAATTGTACCTTGAAAGGAGAGGTGTCTCCAAAGTGGCTTCTTGATGAAGACATGCCTACTATTAGCGAGAGGCATTGAAGGATGTAGGAAAAATTCTCCATCATTTCATCCCTCTATCGTATGAGAGCTTGCTTAAGAAACAAATTAATACGATCTTCTTCTATGTCATTTTTCTTTTCTTCCACCATGGATGGTTTCTTGGGCGTGTGAGAGAGATTTTCCTCAAGAGAGACAATCTCGAGACCCAACTTTCTATACTTGGACCTCGTCGGGGACATGCATTGAAAAACGATCAAGAGCAACCTACTCTGATACCACTGATACATATTATTTTTGTCCCGAAACGAGAGAAGAGATATAATAAAGAAGTGTATAGAGATATATTATATATCCAATAATATAACAGATATATATCAGATATATAACCATAAACACATAGATACATTAATACACAATTTCTATTAATGAGCGGAATGTACAAAATTGTAGAAATACAAAGTGAAAGACTCGCTAGAATGGTGGAATCTTATCTCTGAGAAGAGATGGGACATCTAAGCTCATTCGATAGAATATGGTGATGATTACAATGGGGCTCTAAAGAAATTTTTAATATAAAGAGAATCCAAAACCCTAACACTAGAAGATGAAAAGCCAATAGTTTTGTGGACCCCGTTTTGGGTAGTTTGGCGTATCAACTTCCCGAGGGCGTAACTTTGGCATACGATGTATGTTTTGGGCTCACGATAGCTCGTTGGGAAGGTATCAATGAGGAGATTCATTTAGAGGGATCAATCATGACTTTGGTGATCATTGAGGTGTCCGATCATGAAAAATATTTTTTTAGACCCTCAAAATGGCCCCGAAATTTTAGGACCCAAAAACCTTCTAAAAATAGTTTCCAAAAAACTGTTTTGAGATAGTTGGAATAGGTGGGTGGCCATAGATATCCACATGGATTAGAACCTCACTTGATTTTTTTTTTTCATATATGCAATGTTCACAAAATTCAGCTTCTAAATTACATTCAGGAAAATCTTCAACCATACCTTTGTTATGCATAACTTGAAGTTATTTTTCTCCAATGTGTGCCATCCTCTCATGCCATAGCATGGCTAGGTCGACTTGATGAAGAATTGTTAGGTCTGTTTGAATTGAATTAGCCTGAGATGAGTCATTTCAAGTTGACTTCAGGAACAACAATGTTATTGCATCCAGTCAAGTCGACATTCTCTAATAACTTGTATATGGTTCCAATCCAAACTCCTTTCATTAAACCCACCGCACCTCTGACCATTTTTCATGTATCCTTATGAAATAGAGTGTGCACTCTTACATCACTCATATTACTGACATATATCATGTTTTTTTCCAAACCTGGAATATGTATCACACCTGGAAGGGTTCTTCTCCTCCCATAATACAGTATCAGTTGGAATTTTCCCCATCCAACAATTTTGGTTGTCTAGTCCTCCCTCAAGAACACATCCACCCGTTCATATCATTCATATTCATAGAACCATTCTCTGTGTGGTCATGGAATATGATAGGATTCTCATGATTCGATCAACAAAACATCTTGATGTGACCGTAGACTGGTTGACGCTAGATACACATCACCTCCCTTATTTGGAGTAGTATTTCTCTAAGTCTATTTATTCTCATTGGATATTGTACTGAATTTCATTTCCTTCGACTTGCATTCCCTTTTATAATGCCTAAATTTACCACATTTACAACATCTTCTTGTCGACTAAACCGGGGATTTATATCTACCCTTCAACTTAGACTTTTTATGGGATAATTTTTCTTTATCTCTGTCAATTGCTCGACCTCTTGCCATTAAAGAATATTTGGTCAATCCTTCCATGTTCTTCCTTCTCATTTCTTCTAACAGTAGAGATTCAACCACGTCTTATAGCACTAATTTGGTTGAATTACTACCTATATCCACAACTAAGCTATCCCAAGACTCTAGAAAAAAACATAATAAGTTAACACATTTCACCTCCTCAATGATTTTAATATCTACAGATGATAACTGGCTTGTTATGGTATTATATTCATTCAAATGCTCAATTATCGAACTACCATCACTCATACTCAAAAGATACAACTTCTTTCTAAGGAACAAATTATTTACTAGGGATTTCAAATGGTACAATATTTCCAACTTGTACCATAGTTTCTTGGTCGAGTTTTCACCTGAGACATTCAACAACACCGAATCTGCAAGACAAAGTTGAATCATACTCATTTCCCTTCTGTTAGCGCCATAAGTCAACTCTGGATTGCAGAAGAGGTAAGCCTGATACCAATCAGTTTTTTATGTCACAATGAATGAATAAGGGTGGTCGAATGGGCACAGACCCAAGAGAATATTGCTTTAACTCAGAATCTTGGACCAGGAAAAACATAAGAAAGTGAGGTCTTAATCTAACTCCAGTCAGGAAGTTGAGTTTAAAATGAGCAGAGGGAAGACTTGGTGAGAAAATGTAAGAGCCTGCTATGGACATTCGGTCTTCCAGCAGCCAAAGGAAGCAAGCTTCAAGAACAAGATCCTCTTGGACCTGAAGTTTCAGACACTAATATATGCCTAAACAACACAGTTATAACAACATGATGATCAAACCTACATCACAATGCTACTGTAACAACTCGACTGGATCCTCCAATTCCGAGTTACTTAGTGTAAGAGGGAAAAGATAACACATGAAACTGATTGAAACTGGTGAAAATATTGCAATGATCAAACCTACATCACAACAACATAACTACCCTCGACTGGATCCTCCAATTTCGAGTGTTTTAACACAGTTGTTTATAGAGATAAGGAAAGAAGATGAATTTCATTAAACAAGAAGTCTCAAATACAAATGCATAACCAGAGGAACCAGTGCTTCCTCAAAATTTTACAATACGGGAGCCTAGCTCAACCATCGATGACCCTTACAAAATATTAAAATTGAGTATGAATACTCGGAACTGCTCATGGCCCTCAAGGATACGATCGGACCATTCCATTCAAATATTTGCGTTTCCTCCTTCTCCTGTTAGACTGCACATGTTTTCCTCTGTCAGATGTGAAATGAAAAAAATATGGACTTTGCAGGAAAACCCATTTACAGAGGAGCTCTTGGCTGTCAACTAGCTGCCACAACCATCCTTTCTTGATTTCCATTAATGGGGTGAAACGAGGCTTCAACCACCACCCCATATTTCCATTAATTTCCTTCATTTGGATTAGGATGAGTTATAACATCCATGAATGCCCCAGGCGGTGACCTGACTTCTTCAAATCATTCTCGGCGCTTCGAGCCCTGCTGCTCTTCTTCTGCAATCAATACATGCACTTTCGTCTCTTTGGCGCAACTCCTTTCCATTTCCCCAGCCTTGCATGTGACCCTAGGCTGCGACCGTGTGCCTAATTCCCAGGCGCTTGTCGTGATTTCAATTATCAGGAGTTTCCACACTCCTGCCTTCAGGTATTTCGATCCATGAAACCGCGACATCTCTAATCAGGTGCCATGTGATCCTTTGGATCGGACGGCTCCCATGAATCCCGGGTTTCGGAACTTCGACATATCGACAATCGGTACTTCGGGACATTGACCATCAGGACTACGACACATCGTGTCACATACCCACTATGGCAACCTATATATATATATATATATATATATATATATTTTTCATCTTTTCTTCGAGGGATAGAATCCCCGAATTTCTATGGGGCCTAGTGCAGACCATCCCTTCCCTTATCCTCCTCCTTAGCTCCCCTTTTTCCTACTCCATGCGACCACCTTAGAAAACACACGCTAACACCAAATGGCGCTACCAGAACTCAACTTTCGAGATTCTTATTGCAAGGAACCCTTGTTCCTTCAATCCCTGAAACCCGAAAGCCCAGTATCATCTGGATCTACGGTCCATATCGTCGACTTGATCAATAGCCCAGATTAAATCCTAGCATTCTACCCTTTGGGATTTTGGCGGGGTCTTCACTCCTATTTCTCCGATCTCCAGAACCATGGTGGCATTAGACCTTTGCCACGTGTTCTCTACAAATGGACGGTCCTGATTCTTTCAGGATTCCTCCTTCCTACCACAAGACCCTGTCTGGTGACCTAGGGATCATCCACAGAGCGCATTGGGGTTTCATGCACTGGGATATCGTGATTTGCAAAAATGAGGGGTCTTTCCCTTTGGTTTCCCGGGTGCCGAAACGCCGAAACCCATTCACGCTAAACCGATTTGGGGTTTCGTATATCGAGATTTCGCGACTGGCGAAAATGAGGGTCTTACCCTTTGGTTTCCCGGGTGCCGAAATGTCGAAACCTATTCATGCTAAACCAATTCGGGGTTTCATATACCAGGATTTCGTGATTGGCGAAAATGAGGGGTCTTACCCTTTGGTTTTCTGGGTGCCGAAACGCTGAAACCTATTCATGCTAAACCGATTCGGGGTTTCGTATACCGGGATTTCGCGACTGGCGAAAATGAGGGGTCTTACCCTTTGGTTTCCCGGGTGCTGAAACGCCGAAACCTATTCACGCTAAACCGATTCAGGGTTTCGTATACTGGGATTTCACGACTGGCAAAAATGAGGGGTCTTACCCTTTGGTTTCCCGGGTGTCGAAACGCTAAAACTTATTCACACTGAACTGATGGTCTATATTAGTCATGGATCAATGACCACGATCACGTCGCGATTTCACGAATCATGAGTTCGTGCAGTCCTACCCTTGACCACTCCAAGTTGCGAGTCAGTGAAATGCTACCCAACTTCCACGTGTCTTGTGCCGATGGACAGTTATGAATACTTCGGGACTTTCAGGACGTTATCGAGTCCACTTTCCTGCCTATGAAAAGGTTAAGTTCGATGGTCAATAAAGCCCCAACAGATCCTTGGATCTACGACCCTGGATCCCTTCGCTACTTACGAAGGCTGAAAGGGTTGAGGTGTTAAAGCCCACGCTCCTCCTCTAGATCCATTGATCTTGATAGATCCAGGGTATTTCCGAAAGGATTCTGACCATTCGTTTACCAAACGATGGGGTATTCTCTTTTGATAATTGGATTCGCTATCCTTTCTGAGCTTGAATCACGAAATTCAACCTGTCGGAGCTTCAAACTCCCATGACTTCGAGACCTTAGAGAGATACTCTTTCTTACTTAAGGTTTCCAGACCTGGATCGTATGAACCTTCAGACGGTTCTTGGGCAATTGTCCCTGATCTTAGTCGAGTCTTTGGGTAAAGGTTCAGTATGGTTCCAAGGTTTATGGGGTAATTCCCAGGGAAGAGTACTCTCGAGGAGCCTTCCCAGAATATTACGAGAATCAAGCAAATGAGACGATTCTCGGTGGAGTGAACTCATGCTCCAGACTTAATCATTTGTATAGAAACCAACTATGGCATGTAAGTATACACATGCATCCATTATTTCCAGTCTAAAACACCAGGCAATCATTCCACATAGAAATCATTATGGGCATATAAACATGAGCATGTATTCATGATATTCAACTAAAAATACAAGGCATAAAACACTTATAAGATCCACCAGGAATGATGCAACTGCTGAGGGTGGTGCTCGTTTCCACCCAACCGTAGGCTGAGTGACTCCAAACGGATTTACCACTAGCCACCCCCGAGCTAGACCACGATGCTTTGAGATTCAGTCTCCTACTTCCAACTCAATGGAAGTCAAGGAAGAAGGTTACTCTCCTTCTCTTATGTTAAGAACTCCCTGTTTTTATAGAGTTTCTCCAGTTCTCTTTCGCGATCCCTGTCACGCGCTCTCCCCCTCGTTCCCCACACTTCCTTTCTTGCCTTTTCTGCAAGATTGCATGTGGCGCAAATTCCCCCGTCCGTGGTCAGGTCTGAGAGCTTCTACGGATGGTCGGTTCACCCCGATCCCCTCATTAACTCTTGAGGAGCCTCCCCACCTACCAATCTGATGGGAAATCCATTCCATGGTCAGAGAGTTGCTTTGGTCTTTGAGCAAGTAAAAATCAGTACGGTATCGGTTCGGTGGAAGTTAACGCAACCATTTCAGGTCCCTTCCACCACCTCTCGTTAGCCATCATGGTCTCTTTAGCATATCCCCCTCCCAATAGTCATGCAACACATATTCATAACATAATTTACATTCATCGACCTTCTATACAAAGATCCGTCAAATCAAACATTCACATCTTTGAGTTTGCCATAGTTCTTGGCCAATATAGTTATTTTTACAGACTGGGGGAAATAGGATGTTACACATCAGGACATAGTCGATCGACATTTCGGGACTTGGGGCTTCGCACCTTGCTCCATGATGAAACCCCTAAAATCATGATTTCACTTATCTGCTTCAACGTTCTCCCCTAGTTGGATGACTCATATCATTTTGCGAGTCTTCAAGACTCTACCTTCTTACTTTCCTGACTCACGAAATCAAAAAAATCTGATCCAATGGTCTAGTTTTATTAAACTTTGCGCAACTCTGTAATCTCGATCGCCCGATGGCCGTCGATCTAATTATCTCTGGATCTGATGGCTGAAACTGAGCCTGTCTTGATGGATTTTCACCGACCAGGTATGTGCGTGCCTAGGCATAATCACACCACGACTTTGGATAAAAATGCATATGGTGGGTTTTTAAACCCCTTTTCTCGCATTTGGTCACCCAATGACCAACTTCAAAGGAAAAGCATCCCCTTGCAAGAATAAGTGCTAACATTAGGCTCCACGGGAAATAGATTTCTCCCTGCGAGGCTCTAAGATCTCCTTTTGTAGTTCCAACCACCTTCTGTTGGGCTATGGAGTCAATCTCAAAACACACTGCTGAAAATACAGGCCGAAAGTAAAAATGAAAATAAACATACATGCTCGAAGGAGCTTATTTATGTACAGTTATAAACTGATAAAATTTTACATAGTGCTAGGTGAAAGAAAACTTCCACCATAGCCATTCAAGTAACTTCCTAACTGGAAGCTCCTTCACTCTGTCAATGATTGATAACAGGTAATGCAACCGTTACAACATAACGATTACATTCTTCATCTTTCCTCCTAATGCTAAGGTCAGGATAAAGCTAGGCGGCTTCAAAAAATGAAGGAAATACAACTCCATGTATTCCTTCACAGTCTCATAGGCCAAGCAAAAAACTCCATAAAATTGGTAACATACAGCCTTCTCTGCAACACAACTACTCACACATTGTTGGATGTTTCTGGCAAGCATAGGTGAATGAGAAGCTAATGCAGGATGATTGATTTCATACGATGGTTACTCACTTACAGGATATGGAAAGGAGATAAACTTCCCCTTCTATTTCTCATCTGGTTCTTCTTCATGGATTTCCCAAGGGTCAGATTCATAATCATCATAAACAGGACCCGTGGGAAAAATCTGCTCTTCATCTTCCTGCTTAGTGTCTTCGGCAGGTCCAGGATAGTTGATTTCTTCGTAATAATTTTAATTAATGAATAGAGGACAAGGTTCTGTTATTTTTTCTTGGAAATCCTGCATATCCAGCTTAGAATCTGATTCGTAGCTGTCATACACATGCTGGCTGCTCCTCTGGTCAGCAAACTATGATGTGGGGCTCTGCTGCTCCTCATCTAAATAATCATCAAAGATTGGGGCAATAGGTACATCGAGAGTAGGATGCAAGGCCTCTACAACTATGAAATATTCAATGCTTTCATCATCGGTAGGGCTGTCAAGAACATCTTCCTCAAGGACTGGAAAATCCTCTACGTTTTGTTCATATTCTAACCTTTCTAGCTGGGCAGAGAGATATTTTACCAGTTGCATTAGGTTACCTAGGGCATCTTATTCCTCCATATTGTCCTCATCCTTACAGTCTTCATTAGACACAACCATATCTTTATCATGGCCTTCACATTCCTCACAACAGCTATGACAAATTAACTCAGAGGAATAGAAATTTTGACAATGCCTAATGAAAACTGCATGAAACTGCTCCAGGGAGGAGATTCTAGTAGGGGGCAAGGACCGATACCACTCACGGGCATCCCCGTTGTTAGCGATATTTCTGGCTAAGGGGTTGAATTGCCAAGAAGTGGGTCAAAACCCAC